>VVHJ01021255.1:2358-17287 GCA_015107715.1 Tylochromis polylepis
GTTTCAAAGCCGATCCTTTAATAAAAACCCCTCCCTCCTTTGGGCCTGGGGACTGTTTTGTTGTGCAGTGGGTCGGCTCCCTCTTGTCTGGGGGGAAACTCAAAGCCACAGATACCAGCTCAAAAAACTGGAAAGAAAATCAATCTTTGTGTGTAAAACTAGACAAATTTCAAGTTTATTGAACACAAAACCAAAAATACTGTGAGCTGAATGACCTTGACCTCCAGAGCTGACATTTTTCCATCCCCTCCTGAATGCACCCTTTTAAAATGATTAGTTCTGTGTTTTTGAGTATTTATGTTTTTATTTTTGTTCCTCTTGTTCCCTCCTTTGAAAATGCCGTGCACATCCACACCGTGCTCATCTCTGTGTTTATACCTGCACATTATTTTCTAAGTGTTCGGCTCTCGTGTCTTGTCCTGTGTCCAAACAACAGTTCAAAGGTTTTCAGTGCTGTGGGCTGTTTTTGGTCATTAAAGCATCCTTCAGTGGGTGTTTCTCACACTGTGGTATTACCACCGTTTTGGAGAAAGTTTTTAAATGACTGCAAACAGCAAACCTACCACTCGAGGTAAGTTGCTACCTCAAATGGAGGATTTTAAATATCTGCTGGTCCAAAGAGAGAGAGCTGACCTCGAAGGAGAAGATTTGTTGGTTCATCTTCACTGTTTCCCTCATCGACAGCCATGAGCTTCAAGTAGTGCCTGGAAGATTATCCTTTGTGCTCTTTGGCGGTCACTTCACTTGCTCACTCCAAGTTGAGACAAATTGATCTTGTCCATTTTATCAGAAATAATTTCAGCCACCTTTGCCTGAAGTTGCGGAAGGTCACTGACTACCTGTGGGTGCCAGGTGGATCCTGTGAGATGGTTGTCCCAGACTCCTGAGGAGGACCCAGGATGTGAAGGAGAGGTTTTATTTTCTGGCTGGCTTGAAGAAGAGCTTGAGATGGTGGTGGAGAGAGGGAGGTCTGGGTGTCTCTGTCCACACAGCCTGAGCCTGAATAAACAGCAGGAAACGGGCAGCTACATGTGCACTTAGTCCATGGATGCTCCAGAGTTCAAATGGGTACCTCCTCCAAAATGAGTTTAAACAATTACTTTTTAATCCATCCAGCTCATGTGATGTCAGATGTCACTGAGATAAAGATGTATGAGGTCACTCCTGGGTCTCTTAGACTTATTTTCACCTTCTGAGCAGAGCCCAGATGTTGTCGCTGACGTGAGGACAGAGGGAACAAAAGCAGGAGCCGTGCCAGTGGCTTCATGTCACTTTACATCATGTCAGTGGTGAAGGGCTGCGGGATGAAGATGAGTCATGGAAGTGTGTCATTAAGGCTCAGACTTGCCCTGATTAAATAAACATACAGGAAAATCTCACTCACCGGTGGACTCTCATCAGGCTGTCCACTGGTGTATCTCAAGAGCCTGATGAGAATCTGTTCACTTTGATCTGCGTCAGGCTAAATGATATCGACAGCTGCTGTGTCAACGCTCATCAGGAGCTCGAGGACTTTGCCGTGTGACCGCTGGCTCCATGTTTGCATACTCCTACAGAAAAGCAGACGTCAGGTCAGAGCTCTGCCGCTGCTCCGCAAATGTTCATCGACTTCCTGCGATGAAAGAAACTCATTCATCAGTCCACCAACAGCTCGCTGAAAAGCTGGGAATTAGACAGAGCAGTGTAACGTTTTTGCTATCAAGCATGGAGTACAAACATGTTCTTACTGATACTTAAAGGGAACAAACTCTGTAGGGAACAAGAGGGTAACAACAAGGGATCTCCATGGTAACCAAAGCAGAGAAATCCTGAGTCATGTTGAACAGCCTAAGAGGGGATCCCACTTCTTTGAGTTTGGGTCACTGTTTTGATTTTTCCTGCATTTTTATATAATTTGTGCCTCCTCGTCTCCTCCTGCCTATGACCTGAAAATCAGTCTCAATACGTGTCAAGTCCTAAAATCCATGTGGAAGACAGCGGACAGAGGAGGCCCGCCACAGCAGCTGCACAGATGTGCTGTTTGCAGACGTGTTGGCACACCGCTGCGTGAACTCGTCCTTTGTATTCAGAAGTTATTCTGCGTGCTCAAACTTTCTGCCCTTCACTGTTTGTTTGCTTAAAAGAAAAGCGGTTGTATCTTGTCACGTGCGACTCCAGGTTGTAAATTTAATTGAACTGTTATAAACACGTCATAAGCTCTGAAGGCTCTGGTGGGACGACGTCTCATTCATTTCATCACGTCGTGGATTTCTGCTGGTGGGACAAAGCTGTGAAGGAGAGGATGCAAGGAAAGGAACTAAGGATGTACAAACCGAGAAATGACAAAGAGAAGGTCGGCCCTGCCCTCATTCAGGCTGATGTAGACCTCTGCGGTGAATCTCTGTGGAGCCTAAACGAAACCTGCACCTTATATCGAGGCGATGTTTGTTTGTTTTTTTCACTGATTCATTAACTGCTGTGAGGACTCGACAGTGTGGTCTGCATCAATGCAATGGGTAGTCACACTTGTAGGAGCTGCGTGTCTGGTTTATGATGTTGCTGATGATGGTTACGTGGTCGTGTTCACTGACTACAAGGTTGTGTTTAGGACGTGCACATTTAACACAGAAGAATAAATCCGCGTTAGCTTCGTCTGTGCCCGTCAGCTTTGTGCCCCTCCCTCCATCAGCTCTGTTTGCCCTCGTCCTCATGATGTCATCACGCTGCCTTTGCCTTGCTTTTGGTTTCCTGTTTTGTTCTCGCTCTCTCATCCACCTTCGTGGATGTTTTTTCTCCGTGTCAGCTGTTAAAAACTGTTGTTTATTAATTCTCACTCACTGCCCTCTGTAGAATATTTGTATATTTAGATGTAGGAAGTTGAATTTTTTGAAAACTTGTTTGAAAATCAGTTTTTATTTTTTGGCTTTGAAACCAGATCGAGCTCTGCTTTTTGCTTGTGTTGTTGTTCATTTTTTAAATGTTTTTAATCTCTTTTATTGTACGGTTATCTTCTTTAGGCTGTACACCACTTTGGTCAACCCCTGCTGTTTGTAAGTGTGCTTACAAATAATCCGATATAACTTAAACTACTTGCTGTAAATGAGCTGAGTTTATTTTAAATACAGCTACAGTGATGAAGAAAACATTGATAAACGCTCGCTGTCTTATTTTACAGCAGAAAACAAAAAACCCGACTGATGATAAGAATGTGTGAAATGTGTTTTTGTGAGCTCTGAAATCAAAACCAGAGCATGAGACGAGTTCTGAAAGGTCAAAAGACGTCGAGTTAGCGTCCCAAGTTAAGTTCTCGCTGATGAATTTCATATCCAAGGATAGCAAACAGTAAACTAAACTGTTAAACCAACATTTCATTTTAATTTCATTGAATTAATACTATTTAACTGGCTGTGTTCTGTAGCACAGAGAATTACTATGGTTACGGTTACAGTGCTGATCTGTGGCCAGAACAGTTTTTAAAATGATGTTGAATAAAATAAACTCAGCCTTGTATTAAGACTGAGTTTCCTGTCAGTGATCGTCAGACTGTTGCACATCGTTCAGTGATGTTGCCGCTCAGATGTTTCTAATTGCTCTTCGTGTTTGTTGATTTGTTGTCAGCTCACCCTGCTCTCCTCTTTTGCAGACACTCACATCATGTTGGCTCTCCTCACTCTCTGAAACACAAAAGAAAATGTCTCACTCTTGTATTATTGGCAGCTTTGCTGCAAAACCTCGTACAGTGTTTGAGTTTGTGTCTGTTCCGAGCTTGTCAAAACGTTATAAATACCATGGTTATTGACTTCAACAGCGTTCCAGGTGAATAAACTGCTTGTGGAAATTCAGATTGCCATCCCCACGTTTGCCGAGTCAGATCAAATGAAACAAAGAGCACAAGAGAAAGACATTTATTAAAAGGTAATCAAGTGCATGAAAATATTTGAAAGTAATCTTGTGCTGTTCAGATTATGGTTGGTTTATAGTTCCTTCTCCTAACTCAGCCAGCTGGATCATACTTGATACATGAGTTTTGAGAGTTTTACATCATCAGTGAGATTTGTCACCCCGAAAAAACATAAATAAATCCTGATAACTTTTCAACAACATTAATGTCAACCACAAATATACGATCAACCAGTTATAACCAGGACATCAGCTATGAGTACGCGTTCTGTCGCTGTCACCACAGTGTTGGTTTTCATCAGTATTTTATCATCAAGGCAACATTTATTTAGCCTTTAATCCTTTTCTAGTAACACATCACTGCCTCAGCTGCCTCCTTCCTGTTGCTCTAAACACACAAGGACGTTTTTAAGGAAAATTTGCAGCTTGTGGTGCTGAAACATCAAAGCTGAAACAACTCTTAGCTGCTGTGGACTTCCAAATGCTGACGGAGGCTCCAGAACACTTTAGTTTGTCTAAAATCAGAATCTCTCAGCTAAAAACAAACAAAAAAGCATCAGAAATGTGTGTAACATCTTATATTTGTCCATCTATCAGTGCTGGACTGGTTACTGCAGTATCTCTCCGCAGTAACCACCAGCGTGATCTGTGATTCCTGTGCTGATGGATTTGGGTTTGGTAGGTGTCACTGTGAGAAGTTCCACCAGCATAAGACAGAAAACATTAAATATATCCATCAATCAGGTGTTTGTAAATGACTGTAAAACATTAAAAATGACAGAAAATGAAATGTGTGTAACTTTGATTGTTACTGTGCTTGCAGAATAATATGAAACCTACCACATCCAGTTAGGGTTTCTAATTAGCTGCCCTCACTAAACAATTAAAAACTGCAGCAGAGCTTTAACACTTTGAAATGAAACCTCCTCAAACCACTAAAAAAAGCTCCGAGACAGCACACGGGCCTGAACCTGGCACTTAATGGCACGACATTTCACCGCACACGTCTGAATCACCGAGTCGAATAATTGTTTGAGTGTCACACTCGTTTACATATTGAGTGCATTTCCTGGGAACATGCCAGGAAAAACTATCAAAAACAACACGCGTGGGCGGACAATTTCAGCTAAAAGCCATTGTGCTGTCTCTCACACGAATAATAAGTGCCGCTCCTTTTAAAGCCTGAACAAATACCGGCGGTGTAAGCTCACGCAGCTGGCACAGGAAGCTGAATATCTGAATAATAATGAGTGAGTGATGCTGCGGCAGCTCTGAAGAGGAGCTCACCTGAACATGAGTGCAGTCTGTGGAAAAAATAAGAGGCCGAGGCCGTGTGAAAGTGAAACAGCAGCGCCTTAAAATTAACTGTTTTCTGAGTTGATTTTGGTCAGCTACTGCTCAGCCAGTCGTGAAAACGTCTTATTGAACACACGTTGTTTCTGCCAGTGTGTGTCGGTTTGTTTGTTGAGGAGTGCAAGAAGCTGACAAGGGGCTCCTGTTCATTTAAGTCTGTCCCACTGAACAAGCGAGCACTTTTATGCTCTAATATGAAGTATTACAGTAGAGAGGAAACCCCAACAATGAGACAATCCTAAGAGCAGCACTTGGTGATAGCATGGAGAAAGAACTCCATTTTAACAGGAAGAAACCTCCAACAGAACCAGGCTCAGGGAGGGGCAGCCATCTGCAGTAAGCATTTTGGGGAGTTAGGAGAAGAGAAAGGGGAAAAAAAAAACATAGAGATGAGGACTAACACAAACTGTGGGACAGAAAACACAAAGTTTATTGACAGAGAAAAGTTCAGTGCATCATGGGAAATCCTCCAGCAGTCCAATCCTATAGCAGCACAATTAAGGGACGGTTCAGGGTCACCTGATCCAGCACTAATTTAGTAGCCTAAACTTAAAAGTAGAGAGGGTGTCTGTCTCCTGAACCCAAACTGGGAGCTGGTTCCACAGCAGAGAGCTGAATGCTCTGCCTCCCATTCTACTTTCAGAACCACGAGTAATCCCCGATTTAGACTTCTGCAGAGAACCTTTGCAGAGCCTACGATGTAACTTACATAAGTGACCAATGCCGTTGCCCACCTTTATGCTTGTGTGTGGTGCATTATGTCTTAAATGTTGTGTGGTTGCATCCCGATGTCTCACACGCAGCGCCAGCCAATTTAAAAAAAAATGCTGGGACTTTTTTTTCTTTGCACATTCTACTTGTTTTTTCTATTTCCTCATGTCCATTCTGATAGTTTCAGCAATCTGCCTCCAGGAATCTGCTAACATTTGTGAGTCCTTATTATTGAGGCGATGATTCTTATTCTCTTACTGATAAATTCAAAAACTGTGTTGAAAAAGTTGCCGAAATCAAGATGAAGAATTGATGATGCTGAACAGGCCACTCACAGTAGTTGTGGGCTGTGTAGTTACATTTCTCTGGAGGTGCACGTCAGGTTATGATGTAGATTTCCCAATGAGGCATAACGTGGGGAGTCTGAGAGTGAAGTGCTCCACTAGGCTAATGTATCCAAGAGCCCAGACTCCAAACTATAACTGTATTCTGCTGTTGGAATAAAAAATGATTTCAAATGTAAGTCAGTGTAAAATTACAACAACTACAAGTGGACATTAGAGGAACTACCACAGAGTTTGCTGCTCGCTGGGCATCTACACATCACTGGGGTTAAAAGGAGATCCAGTTACGCACAACCTCCACACGGCTTCATCCATGTTGGCTTGCTTGCCCTCATCGACCGGCTAAACCCAAAATGTTCCCAAAGAGTTTATTAGTTACACTTTGTTTTCTACTCAAAGTCTCTTTCACACTCTCGGAGATCAGCTGACAGCAGGATCTCAGCATAAACTGCCTTCTGGTGGTGTTTTCATACAAGGCACTTAAACACATGACCTAAATGCAGCATCTGTATGGTTTTAATAGAAAGGTAAAAGTGGCCATTTTTTTCTATCAACCGTGCTGAAAAATCACACCACTAGGGTATCTGCATGCTTTCATAACACCCTGTGGCCATACAGTGGTCTTGCTGGGAAACTGCCACTACAGACAGAATGTGGACAAATCACCAAAAGCTGCAAATGGAGTGGAGCTTTTGAACAAAACTAATTCCCAGCCAAAGGCATCGTGAAGGAGGGCGGTGCAGAAACAGAGGACCTAAGATGTGCTACTTATCTTAAGAGCTGAGCCCCGCTGAGAGGAGATAGCTGAAATAAATAACAGAAGGTGGATTTCTTCTGAGTCTACTTAAGGAAATCTCCGTCGTGTAAGCCATTTATTTTCACTGCCCCACCCACCCGCACCCCAGCAAAGAGGACACTCCAATCAGACAAAGGAAATGTCCCGCAGAACCATTTCTTCTTCTGTTGTCAGAATTTAAACTGTCGCTTTGTTTCTCTCTGGCTGTGCAAGAATAACTGCTCCCTTACAATGATTACGGATCAAAAATCTGAGAGCACATCACTGATGTTATTAGGAAACAAAAATGAAGAAATACTTCAGACTATGCGCTGTTTTTAGAGTTAAGCAGTCAACCTGAAGCAAATAAGGTGCACTGTCATAATTCCCTGAGTTGCAGCCATGTGACCTTTAACCAGCAGCGTCTCGATGTCACTCGGGTGAATTTGGTGGACTCAGAGGAGTTTGTTAAACTAACTCAGCGTGTTAGAAATACGGCTGTGCCTCCAGTTTCCAGCAGAAAATTACTAAGTATGCAGGACATACAAAAGGTAGACACAATAAAATCTGAATCCTTTATCCAGTCAGAGGTCACGCACAGGTAATCAGGCGGCGTGGCAAACAGGCAGGTGGAGAGCACGCAAAAGACCACAAATATGAAACAACTGAAAGGCCAAAGACAAGAGAGGACGGCCGAGGAGCTCGAGCAAAAGAACAGTACAGTCTGGAGAGGGACGTGAACAACAGGTTACTGTGTGAATGTACTGAGGCGACTGGTTAATTCAACACAGGTGATACTAATGAAGGCAGGTCAGACCATCATCAATATCCCGACTGCATACCAGAGACTCCTCGAGTCTTCGACCAAGGAGGCAACGCATCTTTTTACTTGATGATGCATCTTTGCTTTAAAAACAGCCTCGTTTAGAAAGTGATGCAATTAAATTTAAAGTTTAACCAAGTGCATCATAAATTCTTCTGTTCATGACATGTTTTATATTTAAAACCACTTTTGATCAAGTTCACATGGACCAGTGTGATATGATATTATCCATTTTTAATCATACGCACCAAAAGAACTTGCATGTTCCAGCTGTGCACCATGCCTCTCAGATGCAAAGCATACACCTGTGCATCCTCGATTACAGCACCTCCTGCAGCCTCCTCTCTCCTCACGATATATTTCAGGATCTGAGACGCACTCGACAGCGTGTACTGAGAACACAGGGAGGAGGATGGAGTATGGGGGAGATGAGGAAGCACAAAAAAGAAGGAAAAAAATGAAAAAAAAGAGTGTGAAAGCACCGGGGATTACAGAAAAACAAACAAACAAACAAACAAACAAACAAACAAACAAACAAGAAATTAACTAAAAAATAAATGAAAACCACAAAATATGGCAGACGTGATAATTTTAGACCTCTTAACCTGATTGTAAGTTAAAGTATTAAACAACAAATTAAGTTTTTACTGTTAGAAAAATCTGTTGTGGCCTGTGTTGCCTCCTGCAGCGGTGTACTGTAAAAACAAGCTCAGGCAGGATTGTTCTCATTTGTGTTTGAGGCTGGGAAAAGTTGGCCTGTATTCCAGAAAGTCAGCGAGCAATGGCAAAGACTCCATATCCTGAAATGTTCATGTTCAAGATCAATAAACTGATCTTTGTCCCCCGACAGTACAACCAATCATCAGAGACAGTTAATAAAAAATGAAATTAAGTGGAAAAATAAATCAGCCACAAAGGACGCGTCCTGATTATTTTGTTTTTATAAATGTTGGAAACCCAAATCATAACTTAAACTGAAATTCAGTCAGTTGTTTGTTTACAGACCAAAAAAGCTAAAACTGAAGCTTCAATATGTCAAAAAGCAAACAACAAACCAGTGGGTGATGTCATGTGGCTGTGTCCATCTTTTATGTACAGTCTGTGGCTTGAACCCACCTCAAGGCTTTGAAGAGAGCGTGCAGGCGGTCCCGCCCAGTCACATGACCTTAAAATGGATCTCATGTGTTTGGACATATTAATGCTCCTTTGTCACCCACTGTGGTCTGTTCCTGTGCGCTTTAACTCTCGCTGAGCGACTCTTTCTAAAGTTGTGTGGGCGAGCTGTTCGAGAGCGTCCCCTCGGGCAAAAACTGAATTTGCATTTCTGGCATGAGAATGGGTGTTTTTCGCTTTTAGAGCTGAGTTAGAGATTGAATTTGAGAGGCAGGACTCAGAGCAGATGAATAAGAATCCACCGAGTCAATGACTTCGATTGAAGCGGGCATTGTCCATAAATATATTATGGTCATCGGATCTGCTGAGGGTCATAAAAAAATCCCGTTTCTCCTGTCTTTGATCAGCCCAAAAGTAATGAGGGCGATCTTTTGATGTCCTGCGAGGGTGTAAAATATTCACATAAGGCGGTGATGAGTCTAACTAGACCTGTGAAACACAAAGGAGCGTACAGTGCACTCAGCTGTCACATTAAACTCCCAAACAGAGGCGAGCTTTTTCCTGCACACAGGAAAACGGTGAAATAGACGTCTGGAGCGTAACATGGTTTCATCACATCCCGTCATACAAATTTCATCACATCCATCATATTAAAGAAAGCCTTAAAAGAAAGTTGATGAAACTCTCCGACACACTGTAAAAACTTCCCCAGCGAGAGAACGCTGTCAGTGCAATCGGCTCGATTCGAACCGTAACTGGGTCATTCTGCCTCAAAAATGAAATAACTTCAAGTCTGTGTTAGAAATTTAAAGTTAATAACTTGCAAAGTTTTTGTCTTTTTCCATCTGCAGCTCTGCAAAGACGGACTGTCGGGGAACAGAAGAAAGAAATTAATTATACACTGAGAGCGTGTCAGGTTTTTGATTGAAGCCGGACTTCAAAGACGGCCGACAGCTTTAAATTTAAATAATTATGCTTTATTTCAGATTACTGCATCCCCCATTAACGTGCTCTTACACCTCTCTCTCTCACCTGGTCACCTGGTCTTAACTGCTGATTGTCTGTGTTTGCGCGCTCTCCTGGCTATCATCATTACCCATCACTACCCTGTTTATTATTTTAAAATAAACAACCCAAAACAAAACACTCAGGTGTCAGTCTTCATTTTCTGTTGAGCTCAGTTCTGACTGCAGTGGCTCAGCTCATTTTTTTTCACTCCCCCCACACCTGCTTTATGCTTTAACTGCCACCCATCCATCCACGGTTATGCTGTTCTGGGTTGAGGGAGCAGCATCAAAGCTAAGATTCCCAGACCTCCCTCTCCACAGCCGTCTCCTCCAACATCCAGTATTATAAAGAAACCCAGCACTCACCCTGGAGCCAGGCCTGGGGGAGAGGCTCACTGGGCACTGGCCGAGCCATCACTTTAAAGCCTCGCTCACGTTGACCTACAACAGTTTTACTCTTTTATGTTTTATTGTTTGTAATTACTGGCGAGGGACGACAGTTGAAAAATAGCCAAATGGCCTACAGGTGGCACATTTACAGTAAGGCTCATTAATCTGCATTGTTCCGAAAAGAAAAAAGAAAAAAAGGGCTCATTGGCTCTGCACATAGCGCTCTCTCACTTTGCTAAAATCAATTTTAAAAAAATCATACTAATATTGTTAAAATTCATCTACATTGCACTTGTCTCTGCACGTTTGCTGTTTACGTGTCACTTCCCTTTTACATGATGTGCCAGATGGCTTGGGTTAAAATAAGGCGTTAAATACATTTTCCATGGCAAAATTCTCAATTAAACATCATTTTATCACAATATTTTGACAAAATTATGTTTTTTCTTACTTATTTCTTTGTCCTTTACTTAGTAAAAAAAAAATACCTTTTTTTTTTTTAAATGATTTCCTTAGGGATTATTAAAGTATTCTGATTCTGATATTGTGTTTATTTGTGTGGTTTGAATATCTGCATTTAACAATACTGGCCTTACTGATTACTAACAGCATGAAATCATTTTTATTTTAAAGAAAAGGTTATGGCAAAACAATATTGTGCATATCTGTGATTACTGAAGAGCTGGTGTTTAGGTCTCCCTCAAATCACCGGGGGATAATATGAGGCTAGAGCTTTAATTCAAGGGTGGTGCTGAAAACGCGTCATTAAACATCAGGTCCTGCGATTAACAAAGAAAGAAGCAGACAATTTAAAATAGTTTAAGACAAAATTGAAAAAAAGTGTGTTGTGAAATGAATTAAAAGCAGAGGACAGAGCACATTTGTGTGTCATTCACAAAGGTGGTTTTCTTGTAGGACGTCGCCCCCTGGTGGAACTTTACTTCACTGTGCCGTATGAGTCCCTGCACAGTGTTCAGAAGCAGGCTGTAGCCCGAGGAGGTTTATTACAGCTCACTCCCATCATTAATGCAAATACAAATATGACTGTGAGCTAATGAGCCAAAAAAGACAGAAAAAGTAATGGATTTGTATTTACAATTTTTAATCTCAGCGAACACTCGAAGCACACTAGACTACAAATTCATACAGCACTTTGTTCTTTACACTTAAAAACCTTTATGTACTTCATCCTCAGCCAGTTAACCTAACATGCATGTCTTTGGGCTGAGAGAGGAAGCCTGAGTTCCTGGAATAACCACCTGCACTCACTCTGAGGCTCAAACCAGAAGCCTTCTTCCTGTGAGGTGACAGCGCTAACCGCTGCACAACCACGCCACCTAAATGCGCCTGTAGGAACAGAGACGAGGGATGAAATGAACACTGTCATAAATATAAACACAGGGATGGGTGATGATTGGCTAATAATGAGACTAAAAGCAGCCTTCAGGTGCTCCACATACACCGTCTGAACTGACCATGATGCAACACCTCTGCACTCTTGCCTCTTTAATGACGCAGATATTTTCTCCAGTTTCAGCCACAGAGTGTGATTCTGTGTTACGCTCTCAGGGACAAGAGTACAGTGAAAGTTCATTTCTGTCAATCTTATTAATAATCACTGAACTTCATGGTAAGTGAATGTTAATTTTTGAAGTAAGTGAAAGGTTCATATTTAAAGTGTTGCTTGATGCACAACTAGACATGCTGTGTTTGGCCAAACAGGGACATAAATGAGGTAAAATGCACATTTTAAACTTAGATTTTTTAAGGTTTTATGGTTCAGTGAAGTTAACCCAAAGGCATTCTGAAAATATTCAACTTAACAGAAAGCAAAATCCACAAATTCTTAAAAGTTACAGACACAAGTTGTTTGGTTAGTGTGGCTTAAAATAGGTTTGATTAAAACAGCTGTGCCTCAACAAGTTAACAACGGCACTGAGTGTGAAGCACAAAACGGACGGTGCCTCGTCTATGTCTGCACTTCCAGGTTTCAGCCCTGCTGCAGACTCATGGTTCAGTAACCAAATTTCATTAAATCTGTAGGTCTCCATGTTATTGCTAGCTAGCAGACAGTGCAGTGCATCTTCTCTGAGATCCAGGAAACAAAACACACAAAATGCAGCATTGTAATAATTTTGAAGGATTAATTGAAAACGTTTTAATGCCACCTGAGGCCTTATTGTAGGATCAACTATTCCAGTGCATTTATGCTGTGGTGAATCCCTGCAGTTCATTGCCGAGGCTGACACCAACACATCACAGCAAGAAGGTTCAAACTTTTCTGAAGGTGTTGTGCTTCCTTCTGCCTGCTGGGTGCTCAGGTTTCCCTCCACTGTCCACACATGCATGTTTGCTTAACTGGTGATTCTCTATAGATGTAGGTGCAGATGTGAGATTTTTAAAGTTTTGAGGGGTCAGTAAGACCTCACAAAAGAGAAGAACATATACCTACAATGAGAAGCTTCTTTTCAGAGTTTATGTCCACTGGAAATTGTGAAATTGGGCAGAAATGAACCTAAAATGGCGACGTTAACAGAACTGGGAGGCATTTTTAAATGTTTTTCTTCACCGGGAGTCACATCCACACTTCCATTCTGAGGTTTTTTGGTTTAACAGAAGTTCAAATGCCAACTGAATGTGAGCTAAAGATGCTCACAGACCTCCTGCAGAGGCTGAAGGTGAAGCTCACACTCGAGTCTGTGTGAGGTGGAAAAAGGTGGAAGCATCTCTGCTGCCGAACGCCTTGTCCCCCGTCACACAGCCCTGCAGCTACACATTAATAGTTAATGAAGGCACTGGCTGCCTTGTGGCTGACCTCACTGCGACCTTTCCAGCAGTGCTGGGCAGAGGCACAACCGCTCGTTTATGGAAATGACTCTGCCCTCTGTCATCTACGAAAGCCCCGAAGGCTTCATTTCAGCTCGAACACGTGGAGGTGAACCACTGAGAGGAAACCTGGGGCTGAGGTAAACCTCCTGCTGGTGAAGTGACTCAGAGTGAGATTAATCCTGCACACACATACGTGTTGTTCCTCCTTTTATGGGTACTCTCTAATTTTAGATGGCTGTTTCTGAGTACATATTTATATTCAGTACTTAATAATAGAAACTGGTGAGACAGATGCATGCCTTCCTGTTTATTTATCTTTCCTTCAATGAAACATTTGGAAGTTTCATATCTGTTAAATATTGTGCCTGTTTTCTCGGACTATTTGTCCTCAGTAGTTTATCATGTTTTGGGGTTTTGGTTTGTATGTTTGTTTTTGTTCTTGAAAAGATTTGAATATCCTTCAAGAGAACAATTCCTGAAGACCACGTAAAGAAATTACAAGAAAGCGAGAGCGTTCAGGCTGAGCTGAAGGATAAAGGTGGTCATACCAAATATTGACTTTCAAGTTCATTAGAATGATAAAAACTGTGTTTTTACCTGATAAACTGTATTTCCGTTTGGGTTTGCGCATTTCAATAAATCCCTGCACCTACTGGCTGTTTTCTGAGCAGAATATAGAGAAAGGCTCAAGACCTTTACATAGTTTTGTACAACAGAACAATCACAAAGCGAATGTGCTGTTTTTTCAATTTAAAGACAATATGAAACAAAAACTTCAGCATGCTTTGTGACCATTGATTTAAACTATTCAGCTCCACTCTGAACATTTAGTTTCCGTGACACCAGACTGCTGTATTTTCATTTATTTAATTAAATATCATGTGGTGTTTGTTAATTATTTAATTGGAATGGATGGACGGACTATTAGCAGGTCTGAGATATTTTGCGAATCAGGAAGTTTTATCTGTCTTTAAATGCAGCACTGGGCTTGTTCACCTTTGTGTGGGAAGATAATTCGGTCTGAAGTAAGAGCTTCATTTCCAGCTGTCTGATAACAGAAACACACCCACCCAACAGCCTCAGCTGAGCCCAACATCAATATTGTTCTTGTGGGCTGGGTGAGAGGAGCTCTGAGCTCTGTGTGAACATGAGAGGCAGATGAAGAGGATCACATGTTGACCTCTGTACAGCGAGTCTTCAGTTTACTGCTACTTCAACTCAGCCCTGGCTGTTTGCGATGACCCACTACACAGATGTGACATGTCTTTACAGATAAACTGTCCACTTAGCTCTCATCAGTGGTCATGGCTGTGATTTAGCTTGTCCCTTGTTCATCTTCATGAATGCATACATGTGGAAGGGACCAAGACACTGGCCTTTTCCCAAAACCTAGGATGCTTCCTATGTAGCATGCTTCTGATGGCCGATGACGTCACAGCGACGCGACGAAGGCTGTCCCAATTCCAAGGATGCTTCAAATGCGGCGACAAATGCGTCCTTCATTTCCCCGGATTTGAAGGATGGATCAGGTGTATCCTGCGTGGCCCAACCTATCCCAGAATTCATAGCGCGGCCCAGCCCATTCCAGTTTCCACCAATGGCGGCAGCTACGGAGGCGGTACAAACGGCGGTGGAGGACAGCTACATTTGCAGATGCAAGTTTCTGGGTCACAAAATAAACTTCTAAGATATTTCCAGACGCGAA
>VVHJ01021257.1:3999-22109 GCA_015107715.1 Tylochromis polylepis
CAGTGGGGGGGGGGGGGCTGGGCTGCACTGTAAATCTGCTTTCTCTCACTTTCAAAACTGTGGCCTAATTTTCTCTCTGCACTCACTGTCGTTTCAGTTCGATGTGATTCATGAATGAGCTGGGTTTTTTTTGTTGTTGTTTGTTTTGTTTTTTTAAAGCATCAAAATAAACAGTATGTTCTACCCGTCCTTTGTGGTGTGCATCTTTTTCTTTCTATGCAGCTCTAATCTTCTCATCATCCCTATGCTAACCCACTTCCCCTAACTCTCCATTTCCTCATTTTGTCCTCTCGCCTGTCTTTTATCTAATGATTATGAAACACCCTGCTGCTGCTTTTTATTACTGATTATTGTTTCTCTGAACATCCCTCTCATCGCATTGGAAGAATTTGCCATTCAGGTATATGATAACAAAGAACACTGAATTAAAAGTACTGCTGTCTTTCCTCACCTGCGTGTGCCACTATTCATGACAGTACACCTTATCTCTTTAATTATACATTGGAAACTGTTGAATAATTGACGGGCCCTACTTAGCTTAATGGACAGCGTTAACTGGGAGTGGCATACGTTCCTATTGCAGTGGAACTAGGTCGCAACAAAACGAGACCTAGTCGGCCCAGAGGGTCATAATGAAGCCCAGGTCACAGGGCTGGCAGAGGCAGCAGTTGAATCAGCAAAGGCCAGCTGGGGTTAACTGGACCTTGGGGGGGAAAAGGACAGGAGGGAGAGGTGGAAGCTTTAACACCAGCCTAATCCAAGCACTTGGCTTGGAACACAACTGTACTCATGTTTTCTCTTTTAAACCAGTTTGAAAATAATGGCGACCTCACAAAACTTATGAACTAGATTCTTTTTTTGAAAGTCAGTCAGTTTCAGTTTTGTTACCGTTTCTTAAAAAAAAGAAGGAAAAAAGGGAAGTTGAGTCCTTAATGGAAAAAGAAGATGTAATTACTTGATGTTCTATGATAAAGGCTTCCATTTCTAAGAGGCAATGTCGTCTGACAAAAAACAGTCCCACTGACTGGTGGGCAGCCATATCACAGGAAATGGTGTGTGTTTTATGTGTGTCTGTGCTGTGATCAAATGGTTCCCCCAGGTTATATTGAAAGGTCAGGGATCCATGCAGGAAATTAGTGTCTGCAGAGACAGAGACAGCACCCACAGAGAAGGGAAGAGCACGACCCATACCCGAGGAAGCTAAACATGTCCTCCATTAAATTCTAGTAACATCCCACTGCACTCCCTTAATGACTTTGCCTGCTGTCAGCAGCCATTTGTCCTAAACACAGAGCAAACCTAATGTCCCAGTGCTATTGACATGCACCTCTGCTTTTGGGTTTTATTTTTTTGCGATGTCACTGACATAGAATGCAATTGAATGTGCCTCCTGCTGCCTCCCAGTTTTACCCTCACTCTGCCCACATCTTCACCAAGGAGCCCCACCGACACTGTGCACCAGACATTTGAATAAAACTCCTGTCATCACTCATCATTAGGGGGCATGAGCAGGAGAAGATTTGGCTGGCTGTGCAGCCTTTAGGGGAACTTTTGTTATAAGCTGCTGTTCTCATCTTTGGATTTACTCACATTGCTTTATGCAGAACGGTTCTGTCAAGTGTACAGCCTCATCACGCAATGGTATAGGCTCTGTGTATGAATGATAGGCGAACTCACTAAATTGCATTTAGCTTGTTTTCCTCTGTGTCTGGCAATTCTGCATATGTCAGCTGTCTCCAAGGGGTCTTTAGGCCACTCTAACCACTTTGCCGATCTAGTAAAAAAAAAAGAAAAGAAAAAAAAGCCCTTGGGTCATAGCATCTTTGAGTTCTTTAACAGACTAGTGACAGGATAATGGCACGCCGGCTGCATCATCTTGTCCAGACTCTTGCAGATGCCTCCATTTACATGCACAATGCCCTTTTAACTCTAAAGCTGACATTGGTACTTTGAGCTAATTTATGAAGGGAACCGTTGTCATTATGTTTGCAGTCTACGTTAGAGGAATGCACATTAACCTGCTGAGGCTTGAAGGCAGATGTAAGGTTTAACTATAACCTGTAACTCATGTTGACAAGTAAATGAAGTGACAAACCTAAAAGGATTCTTAATTTTGGGGAGAAATGGCGTGATGAAGAGGCTCTTTTTAAAACTTTTTTTTTATTGCCACATAACCAATATTTGCCTTCTGACCTCTGCTGTGTTGTTTGTTTCGAAACAGATCAAAACTGGAAAGTGTGTTTTTCATTTATTTAAAGGTGCGAGGATGCATCGCACACACACTTAACTAGCATAAAAATGAAATAGTGGATTTTTGCATATATAGATATAGAGATGTTGTAAATTTAAAATTTGGCCCTGCTGAAATTGGCTTAAGGTGAAGCCAGTCCTATGTGTACACTCAAGGGATTGTGTAGATTTTGGTGGGTTCTGTTATCTGCCCTGTGGTTCGCTGCTCGCCCTGAGCACACGCCGCCACCTACTTGAGTCCCACACACGCTTATTTGCAACCTCAAGCCCACTTCCAATGTCACGATCCTGCTCTGAAGTTGAGAAGATCGGCCATTGTAATCTATTCCCCTGTGATTGACTATTGTATTCTCCAGAGAGGAGGCGGAGAAAGGGAGAACATGGGCTGAGAGAGGCGATTTAACATGACAAAACCTGTCCCTGGTGATCCTTTCTTCTCTCCAGATCCTCGTGATCCTTGTTCCCCCTTTTTTATCTACCTCTTCGTGGCCTCTCCAAGTCCACTTCAGCCCTCTAATGCAAATAGCCCTTTTCTCCCTCCCATATTTATGACCCGCTTCCTCCACTGTTGAATATGCGCTTAAGAACGGAGGACTTTGAATGCTGCCAGTCACATTGGATTAGTGAGTGTCAATGGGCAGATAACCTCTCTGTCAGCGAGTGAAGTGCAAACGCTAGAGCACAAGTATTCATGAAGGCCTTTTGGCCTTCAAACACCAGGAGAGGCAATGTGTGTGGCACTCCGCCCAGTAAAGCTGAATAGTCGTTAATGTGTGTGAATGTAATTCAGTTCATGTATGAAATGCATTTTCCAGCATTTCCTAGTCTGTCATTGTTTTTAAATGCTGAAGGCAGAAATGTGTTCATGATCTCCACTCTAACTGAAATCAGCTGTCTCGCATCACTCAGCTTGTAATTTTCGAAAAAGACGTGCAGTGTTCACAAACTCACCCTCTCGCTAAACCATTGTTCCTTCCTCCTCAGCACCTGTCTCTCTTCATGATTACTTTAAGGTCACAGGAATATTTCCAGGCCCCTGACCCTCCAACTCTGCTTGCAATGCCACTGACCTTGAGGCTTTTATGGGAATAGAGGGAATTGAAGCTTATGTTGCACTCTTTCTAAGTGGCTCCGCAAAACGGCATCACCCAGATGAGTAAATGCTAACCTTCAAGGCTTTTTTATCAGACCACACAGTGAGTCTGTATTGGGTGGCCCAGGATTAGTACTGTTTTGGCACCCTCCTGGCTCACAGTGTGCACGAGTACAGTTTGTTATCTTAGGGGAAAAACCCAAAAACATGCACACAGTCATCTGCTCATGCACAATTCTATAATTAACCAATGCAGGCACTCTGTAACAGAGAGGCTTAATGTTTCATGAAGCCATTTTCACAATCTGAGTGGTAACATTAAAGAACAGTTTGCAAAGTGCCTGGGTTTTACTCTTATATGTTTCTGTTATGATCCGATGATGACCTTGATCTTGAGTTGTACTGAAGTAACCCAGCTGTATGTTACTCCAGAAACGGTGCGTAAATTCCCTTTTATAATGGCTGACAAAGGAAGGTTGCACTGTGGTTACACCTTCTGCTTTTTCTTACTTTGAACTAAAAGTCGAAAAGCAAACATGTCAGCATGGGGAGCTTTTATCTGGGTCTTGCTTTTGAAATGTTTGTCTCACATGTCACTATCCTCCCTTGGTCCTGTCGCTCATCTCATCTTTTTTCTTCAGATATTCCCCCCCCCTTCCCTTAATGTAGGTCAGTGATTATACTCAGCTGTATACAGCTGCTAAATGTGTGTGATCAGCTTTTTAAACTAACTCCATGTTCAATGGCAGATCCACTGTGGGCATCGTGTGGATTAATGGCTCTCTAATCAAGAGCTTATATTCTTGTACTCACTATCACGGAGTCTCCACTATAGTGCGACAGGCTGCTAAAACGTGCTGCTTTTCCAGAGCACATCCTGGTATCTTCTGGCTTACAGGGGCTGCCTTTTGCCCCCTTGTGCTCACCACCATGTCCCACACCATCAGCTCATGCCAGATATCTCCAGTCAGCCCGGGGCGAGTGCCAATTCACATAGTCCCAGTGTCAGTCAGCAGGCATGGACAGCTGCTGGGTAGAGTTACACCGCGTCACTTATGGTTGCCAGGGATCTTGTGGTTCTCTCCAGCTAGATAGCGGTATTTGGATGCCTTCTGATGTGTTTGTCTTTTTGTTTTTCTTTCAGTTAGATCCCTAAATGTTGGAGTGTTTTATAGCCTTTATGAAATGTGCTTTAGAGTTAGCTGTACCAAAAGCCAGCATGTGGCGGCAGTAGGACATAGCAGCTACTGTGGTTAACATGAAGTCTCCGCTCAAAAGGCTAGCCCCGTAGACCTCACCTTTGCCATATGCTGAATCGCTCTCTGCTCTGCTCTTTCCCTCCCCCCACGATCCAGTTTGTCCACACATGTTCTCAGTTCGGTCTCCATTTGTGATAGGAAAACCTGGCGTGTTGTTATTTCAGAGTCCTGGCAGCACAGAGTGGGAAGTTTTCTTGGGCCCCTTGGAGAAGGGCTTTGGGAACATAATGGGGGCCACTGCGCTGATAAAAACCAGGCCTGGTCTTGACAAGAAGATGCTGGTGTTCACACGCACAGGCTCTCAGACATAGAGAGAATATGACACAGTATACATGTTTGGAGAGGCAGATCCACATTTACATAAGTACCAGATATAATTTGACAGCATTTATAAATATAAACTTATTTGCTGCTTCACATCAGTTGTCTTAAAATGCAGAGATGCTTTTCCAGTGTTTGTGCAGAATTGGAGCACTTCCTTGAAATGTGAGCATTTGCTGGTGCACATTTACAATTTCATCAACCCCAAACTTGTAAAGGAGTAAACAAAATTTTTTGTAACGCTAATGCAGTCATGAAAAGGATCATAATTGGTGATGAGTGGTCTCTGGTTAACCTAGAGACAGAACAAGCAGCGGTCTTTGTGAAAGAACCTTCTCTATCTCCAGAGAGGGCTTATCAGATCAGGAGTGCAACCAGGAACATTGTTTTCTTCAAAATTCCCAAGGTTATGTATCGTAAATTCACCCCATTATTGGCAGTGTCATGTGAATTTCTTTTATCACCTTGCAGTATCTGAGAAACATTCAACTACCTTAAATGTAGCCAAAAATGTCTTGTCCTCTTCTCAAAACTGAAATTTAACGCATTAGTCAGCATTCAGACATATTGAGGATATCCAGTGAAAGTTGCAAGTTAAACCAGCAGGTGGTCAGAATAGGACTTCCTTTCAGAGATCCAAGCATAACATCTGCACTGAGAGCTTTGTTTGCTGCACGAGAATACCTTAAAGGGGACAACCGCCAATTTAAAATCCTTTTAAATCGCTTTTTGCCCTTTTCATACAAGATTTTTTGATTAACTTTTGCTTAACTACATTTTTGTCGGTTATTTCTCCTAGAACAATAAAGCTGAAAAAAATGTGCATCTCATACATATATGCATACAGACAAGCCCCAGCTCGTCCAGGTGTGAAGTTGCCATAAATTACCCATGCTAAACCCAACCTGCTGTTTTCCCCACTCCTGGTCCAAGACAAACATCACCATTTCCTGGTGTTGAGGAGAGATCGTCATAACAGGCAAGAGAGACTCCCTACTCTGGAACCGCCTTGCAATTCGGCTTCTGCTCAGGCCCCCATTTATCACTCCATGTACGTGTGTGTTTTTCTTGCCATAACAGTCTAGATGGGATGTGATGGGAAGGCATGGGAAGGAATTTGGGGGGGATCCATCAAAAAAATTTTGTCTTGAGTCAGTGAAGTCTTCAAAACATGGTGCACAATAAAAACTTGAGCTGTAACATCAATTTCTGCTCTCTCTGCAGATTTTAGATATCTGCAATGGTTGCAAAATACCAAACTGTCATTTCCCTGAAATGTAGACCACAGTGTGCTCACTTAAGTGGAAGTGATGTTTCATCTGCTGCAGAAAATGATATAATCAGGCTAAACTCGTCAGTTTGAGCTTCCCTTCCTTTGGATTAAGGGCAGTGTGACGTCCGATGCTTCATTTTAAATATATATATGAATCATGTGGCCTTCAAACACAGGGGCCTGGAATCAGGTGGTGTTGTTGCACAACTCAAATATGTGCTCGCTATTATGCTCAGAAAGTCTGGAGACCCGTTAGTGACAGAGCCCTGTAACTTCATGCATTCCTCTGTCACTTTGTTCTCCTCTCGCCACCTCACTCTGCCCCCTCTCTGTACATTGAGATGGTAGACTGAAGGTTTTACATGCAGCAGCTTAGGTGGAGCACATCCAGGGAAGTAATGCAATCCTCAGTAATCCCCCTAACCCAGCTTCATATGAGCACTGATTGTGAGCAGTCTGTTCATCTTACAAAGACAAGGACTCATAGGTATGTTTAGGTGGAAGATTAATTGGATATTCACTTCCCTGTGTTGGATATACTTGTTTTAACTGAAGGTCTTCTGTTCGCTGTGACTGACAAAAGGCCTTTTTGTTTGTTTGTTTGTTTGTTTGTTTGTTTTTACACACATTCATTGTTCAAACTAAGCTGCAAACATGAGCCATTTTGATTTAAAAGACATTGCTCGAAGGAACTTCACATGAGAGCGCAAATGTCTCAATATCTCAGGCTGGTCAGAGGTTAAATGGTCTTTACACCAACTGCCCCCCAGTACAGAGTCCGTGTGATGTCTAATTATGCTAATTTTCTGCATCAGGATAGCACAGGTAATTGTCAGGTGATTTCACAGTCAGCGGCCTCGTGTTATCTATGCTTGTAGTGTGAACACATCCAAAGCAAGTTATCTCCAGCTGAGGGCTAAAGCGAATGGACAGCTTGTGTCCTCACCCTATTCTCCCATCATTATCTGCAGTTTGTATGAAAACAGCTATGGAGACATGATTACCATTGCTAGCCTTCCACCAGGAAAACTTCAGTTTAGCTATATATTATATATTGTTGATTATTTTATGTGTAGACAAGAGGAAATTTGAATATGACTCCTGCTCAAAGCTCTAGGACTCACATTTGGCAAGGATGAACTGGAAAATTTCACTTAGTGGAGGAGGCTTTGCTCTCCGCTCCTGCCCGATGTTAACCTCCCCAGGCTCTCCTGTTTGTGAGCGTGTGTTTTCACTTATGCCTGTCGGCCTCGCAACCAGTTTCCTCCCCCTTCTCCCATCTAATAACTGTTCGCACTCTGTGTTTGAACACAAACACACCCCACTGGTCGTCTCCTTACAACTGTCAGTCTGTGCGTGCCCACTGGTGTTTGTGTGTGTGTGTGTGTGTGCGCGCCCTCACTCTGGCTCATATTCAGATGCCGTGTGTGACTTTGCCATCAGTAATCAGTGTGAAAGCGGCGAATGGAACCCCAGTCCATTTTCAGCAGAGAGCTGTTATGACGCTTTGTTAGAGAATGGCAGGATTTCCCCATAAGCAGGGAAGCAGTCCCATTTCCCCCTTCAGTAATTGAAGAGTGCTGACAAAGCATTCCTGTACATGTGTATGTAATTTTTTTTTTTTTTTATCTGTTATGCTTACACGCATTCCTTACATTGAAAAACAGAAATAAAGTCTGAATATTTGGTAAAAGTCAAACACCGTGCATGAATGATGCCCTTCTCTGCTCGCTTGCTGCTCTGTTACAGCTCTTAGGTTGCTGCTTTTCGTTTTTATGGACACTCATGATACATTGGCTTACAACTCCCTAGGCTTTCTCTATCTGCCGGGCTGTTCCATTGGCCATCCCACCTCATTATTTTAAGCAGACTTCAAAGCGAGTCCAAATGCAGCAGCCTGTGGCATGGTGGTCTGTCTGATGTCTCTTCTCCAGCACACTCACTGTACAGAAACACAAATGAAAGTCTATATGTTGTACGTAGCGTACAGATGGCCGGCATGTGTCTGTACGTGTGCATGTCTGTGTGTCCAGATAACCTAATGGAACCCATAGGACGCAATAGTCTGACTGAATAGGGTTCAGCTAAGTGGAGGACCCCGGCGAAGCCCTCTGTCTCTTTCCCCATCCCCTTTTTTTCTCCGTTTTCTGCAGTTGTCTTTACTACAGTCCAGCCAGCCTGCTAATGTACTTAGCTACTCCCTAATGATGGTGAAATCTCATTAATATGCCTCACAGCTGGCCCCAGTAACCAGTGGGGATGAAGGTAATCAAATCTCAGAGGACTAACCTAGAGCTGAACCTCAAGAACTGCTCGGCAGCGCTGGGCCGAGACGGCCTGGTGTCTGGAGGCTTGATAATAGCCAGTGGGGTTTGTGTATGTGTGAGAGCGTGTATGCCTCTTGGTCTTGATGCCTTTGAAGTGCTGATGTTAGCCAGGCTATCTTATGTCAGTATTACATCTAAGGATAGTTTATCATAAGAATAAATTTCATTTCATTCTCGTGCATATTTGTCCATTTAAGTCTAGTGTTGCGGTAATTGCTTATGGAGGATGTGGCTGGGAGGCCTCGGCTTCGCTCTAAGTGCACTTGTGGCTCATGATGTATGCAAAGTGAATTTGAAGAGCAACATTACAGACCACTCACACTTGAACTTAATTAAATCAACAATGCTTTGGCTCTGAGTTCGAGAACACCACACTACATTAAGCTATTAAGACATCTGGGGGTAGCTTGTGTGTGTGTGCGTGCACACACACATGCACACACAAACGGTGTTTATAAGACTTGTCTGGGAATCAAAGGAGACATGTAACTAAATTAAATCAAGGTGCTTGGACATACTGGTCATTCAGAATTGGTTTTATTAGATAACTGTTCTTTTTTGTGTTTGGCTCCTCGCTACAATTTTTAACCAAAGAATGCTTCAGACTTTTCAATATTAGCTGCCATTTGTAATCCTCAGACACAGTCACGAGTCAGCGGTCAGACAAAGCTTCCTTTAAGGGGAGTTCTGCTGTTTCAAGTCAGTGACATGTCAGGTTTGGTTTTCGCTGGTTACACCTGGCAGTCTGTGTCGCTTATTCCCGCTGCTGGGACTCGTCTGACAAAATTCCAGGCTGCTGCAGACTTTCATTCACCCTTGTGTCTGATTAACAACAACTGTTGCGACCATATGGTTTGTGTTTCACTTCCCCACCGAAGCACAATAGGTTTCTTATCAGTAACTCCTACCGACATCCCCCAAGGTTATTGTCTGCTCTTTGTTGCTCTGCCTTGGTTAAAGGAGTGATACTCTAGCTGAAGTTAACAGCGGTGACTTAGCGTTGCTCTGGAAGGGGGCTTGGATCTCGAAACCTTAACAGACACACACATCCCCAGTGTTAACGTGTTTCAAGGACATTGAGGGAAGCTCTCCAGGCGAGCGTGAGTCAGTTTTTCCACTGCTTGTGCATATGATATTTGCAGATCATACAAAAGGCAGGCTTGTAAGATGGGTGGTGTTGATCAGAGCTTGGATGCAGGCTGGTGTTGAATAATGCCTGGGTGAGGGCTGCTTAAGGACTAAGTAGCTCTGTCCTCTCTGCTGAGCTCCTCTGCCTCTCTGTCCACAGGCCTGCCATTGTTTTGCTCCATGCCTCAGCTTGACAAGGCTCCAGAAGCCCGCCATTGTATTTAATTACAGTCGCCAGCCCTCTCACAGACTCTTATTCCTGTGTCCCAGATTTCCATTGGTGCTCTCATTAAGCGAGTGTACATTCTGTGTGTGTTTGTTTTCGACTGCTGGGTCTTTTTTTAAATGGCTGTTAGAGCGCCTTTAGCCTGTTTTAAATGTAGGCATAAATGTGATTTTTATATGTGTGTGTATGCATGCGTGTGTGGGGGTGGGTGGCACATCTGTTTGTCTGTGTGTTTCTAATGAAGGTAGCTTTAATGTGGATGAATAGTTCTGTGGTTACCCTAATAATGCAGGGCTGTAATCAGTCCACATCAAGAGCACGCAAAACTGTGAATGTTTTTTTTTCCTTTTCCCTTCTCTCCATAATGAGAAAAGATGCCATGTTATGTAAGGCCTTCTCTATTTAAGTTTAATTTGTTTGACATGAGTGTGGTGACTACATGGCCCAGTGGCATGGGCAAAGATGGCTCATAATGACACCAATAAAACAGCAATATGCAAGCAAAGGGCAGGCCGTCTCCCTGCCCACAATCCGTAGTCCTTGTCATGTTTATTCAGACTGAATCCTTCATGTCCTTTGGACAAAATGACCTCCTGTATATGGAATTTTTTTTTTTTCCTGGATATGTCCACACATGTTCTCTTGGATGCATTATTCTTGTCCTCTACTCTCTGTTATGTTTGTAATTGGATTGAATGCATAGATTGAAGTGCAAACAGAAGTTTGTGTGTAATATAGTTGAGTCTAGGGTGGTGTGCTTCTTTTTTTCTTTTTCTTTTTTTGCCATAGCACCTGCTGATTTAGTGCAAATATTTTCTCATCTGACACACACACCTTACAGCAGAGATGCGGTGATGAGGACACTGATTCTGGTTTCAAGATTAATTCCAATGAACAGTGAAGTGAAAGACTGCATCAATCTAGAGCTGAAAACTGTGCTCTTTACATGTGTATGCATTGAGCAAGAAGCCAGTTGGTGTCCTTTATCCCGCTATTTTATACTTTTGAGTCCGAGAATATGTTTTAAACCACCACAGTGCCCATGTCTGGCTAATATGAATTGTTATGATGGAGATAAAATGAAAGCTTAATTTGCCACGCATCTTAAAATCTGGCAAATCTTGTAAACTTTCCCCTCTCTCCATCTACGATGCCTGCAGGCAGTGAATCATCAGCAGCAGGTGTGAGACGGATACAGCTAATTTTTGGCGTGGCTTATCCTTTCCAAGCTTCTATGTTTGTCAATTAAAACGATCACTTCAGGTCAGAATTTTACCAATAAAATGTGATCAAAAGCAGGTTGCAGCTGGACCTTCTTGCTTTGACTTTAGTCCCCTTCTTTGAATCCAAGCACAGCTAAACAGGTGGTCACACGAGTTCAACTAAATGGGAATTGTGAGTCAGATTGAAGATTTTGATTTCAAATAGTCTTTTGGACAGAGATCCCACCCGCTGATGACTCTGAAGCTTCAGGGAGGAGTAAAGCTGATGTCTGTAGGCACGGGTTTTCCCAGTTCATCTGTTTTGTATTTTTATCTTTTGCTTATTGCTCAAACAACACAGTTCTCTTTCCTACAGCTTTTTGTTCCTCCTTTTATCTCTACCCTTCATTTTCCAAAAAGATGATTTTCTTTCCCCCATATCCCCCTCTGCTCACTCCATACAACTTTCTTTTTTTTTTTTCTCTTTGCTTTCAAAAACAATGAAAACCACCATCTCCCCCCTCTGAGCCACATATTTCCCCCCTTAAATCACATTGACCAATTTACACCAAGAGCTTTAAAGGTCGTCGTCAGTGCAAAAGTGGCATATGACATCTGGGCCTCATAAATGACGTCTCTCGCTATGCTAGGCCTTATTAAGTGTCACCGTTAGATGATGCAAAGCGAGCTTTATTACTTTGAAGCTTAACTGTTCTGACACCTTAAACCCGCTTGGACATGCAGTATGGTTTGTTTTTTGTTTTTTTTCCTGATGGCAGAGATAACAAGCAGGCTTTGGAGGTAGTAGATTTGGGTGTAGTGTGATTGTGTCTGTTACCCTTTTCCAGGAATCACGAACACATAAGGGTGTCAGATTTATTGTGATTGTTCTGAATATAATCTTCTCTTGCACCATCTGCTCTGTGCACATAGAGACTGGCAAGTAGACACCTGCACAGAGACAGTATAAAAGAATAGTAGAGTGTGTGTGGGGTGGGTGGGGGGGAGGACATTCTTTTGTTATTTTGCCCACTGTGCAGTGCAGGCACCATGCGAGCGCAGGGTTTATCTGATGTGCAGTCACGTGGAGTGTGTTGCTGAGCCAGCCCCCTCTGATAATATACTGTACACTGCTTGTTTACACACAAGCACCGAGGTGCAGGTAACTCCTAAGCCTCTTGCCAACGCACACTCTCTCTGTTAAGCTGATGATGCTGGGTGGAGCAATGTGGGCTAAAAGGGTGCACACCTGCGTGTCATGAACCTTAACCTGTTTTGAGTGCCATAGCAGTCTGCTCCATCAGTCGTGTGTTTGATGAGTTTGTGGCTTATTTTCTGGCATCTGTATGACAAGCAGAACACGCTGCTTGATCACAGGCTTCATCTATAAGTCTATAAGTCTTTGCTGTGAATGTGTGTTGTTATATCTGATGGAAGAGTTGGGTTTTGTAATACACAAAATATTGAGGCCAACGTCCGGTACAGTGTTACATGAAGGCAGGTTACTTCTGTATAATCCTTGGTCGCTTTGTTTACCATGTACATACACAAATGACATGACAGGCTACATGCTGTGTGTATGTGTGTGTGTGTCATACACTTAAACAGAGACATAGCATGCATAACCGCACACAGTTATGCAATTTATAAGGTGGTGCTTATTCTTTGTGACAAATAAATAAGGGTGCAGAGTGATCGTCTTGCCTCTTCAGTGCATCTCCCTTTGACAGCCAATACTAGCCCCTTGGTCCACGTTTCTGCATTCCTGCCTCAATGAGCTTGGTGTAGTGGTTCATGAATCTATTCTCCACCTGCTGCTGATTCTGTTTAGAGCAGCACATCAAGCTCGCAGCTGATAACCAATGTGGAAGAGGATTACCTTTGCCACCTGCAGTCCCAAGTCTGTGGAGTTGGAGTATGTCCAACAGCTGGATGAGACGCCATTGAAGCAGCTAAATGTTGTGGATAACAGTCACCAAAGCAACCTGGTCAGCGTGCCAGCCAGAGATATCTGGTCAGAAGTGACTGAGCTTCCAAAATAAGAATGAAGGGACTGCCGTAGAAATGCTAGAATAAGACACCAAATGTACTTTGGAACAACTTAATATACGACCTTAGTGCTCTTTGGTTTGTTATTTCACCCTTTACTGGGTGGAGATGGAGAGTAATTAACCTCATGTTTACTTGTGTGATATTAGAAATAGGCTTGTGTGGGGTAGTGGAGTTTCAAAGACCTGTCTTGGTTAGTGAGAATCAGCTTGTTTCTCTTGACTAGTACAGTGTGTACCCTTTATCCTTTTTATATTTTGAAGCACTTAAAAAGAGCATGTGATTTAAAAGGCACAACTCGAGGCCGCCTGAAGAAAACCTGCCTTTGAACCCCGCTTGCGATGTAACCCCCTGCTGTAATGTCCAAACAGAGGCAGAGAAACCACATATTCAGCTGTAAATAAGAATGTTGTAGAGGGGTGGATTCATTTGTGCTCCCTCTGTGTGTGCAAGAGAGTGTTTGTTCTTTGAAGACATCTTTCCTGTGGCTGATCTGAAAACACTTGAAATTGAGAACATTCCCCCTTCTGGTTGTTTGCACCAGATTGTTTAAGATCTGTGTGAGTGTCTACATGAGATTATGCGTTTATCCCACTGCCGGAGCTCCATCTGGCACCATCCACTAACCTTTTCCTCTTGTTGCTCTTTCCTCTCCACAGCAATAGAGACCCAGAGTACCAGCTCAGAGGAGATAGTGCCAAGCCCACCCTCGCCTCCCCCGCCGCCCCGCGTCTACAAGCCCTGCTTTGTGTGCCAGGACAAGTCCTCAGGGTACCACTATGGTGTCAGCGCCTGTGAGGGCTGCAAGGTGAGACTCCCAGCCTTCCTCTGGATCTGCCAAGCAAGCAAGATATTTGTCAATCTTATTGCTTTCATGTGATTTCCACTGGAAAGAAACCCCCCCCCCAAAAAAAACAACCTCTTTATAGCTCATATAATGAAAATGATAAATCACGTCATTTTGAGTATTTCACATCCCCCCCGTTATTTTTTTCTTCTTCTGTTGACTTTAAAGTAAATGTCTTTGAATGCGTGTTGAGAATTATCATCGACATTATCACTGAGCTGTGTAATCAACAATATGAAAACTCATGCATTTACACACATATGATAGACGTGCTTCTTATCATGCACAAAATGTGACATTTTGTCATCTAGTCATCTTATTTTTTTTCTCTCGCTCTCTTTGAGTGTTGCTGCTCCTTGCATCGCCTTCTTGCTGACGTGTCTGCATCAGTTGTCCATTATCAATACAGCCATGTTGCACAGGTGCAGAAGAGGCCTCATAACACCCATCTGTTCTGTTATCAGTTGATAGCTGCTGTGTGCACGTGTACATGCTCTCCTGTTAGTGTGAGCACACAGACTTCTTTATCTCACTGCTCCCAAGGCAAGGGGCCAGAGTTGTGTAAGCTCGGAGGAGGATAGAGATGAGGAGCAGTAATCTGTGGAATTTAATGTAATGTTACTGCCAGGTGCACACCTTATACCTGCACAGTGTGTGTATTTCACAAACCAACGTGCTGTTAATATTTTATATTTACGTTCTGGTTGTCTTCTAGTTATCAAAAAATGTAAAAGTTTTTTCCTTTAAAACATGGTGTATGTTTGGCAAGAAGAGGTACAGAGTGATTGGCTCAACACAGGCAGGGTGGTGCACTAGGCCAGTGTGTATTTGTTTCCGTACGTGCAGGGATAGTAGCACAGTGAAATGAAACGGGTATTGAAAAAAGAAAAGTGCACATTGAAGGGCACACACTCAGGCACGATGTAGAAATGCAGACGCTACGATTCAAAGACTGCAAGGACTAAGCTGGTTGGGAGTGAGAGAGCAGACTGTGCTCTGGAAGGCATGAAGAAGCAAAAAGAAAAAAGGAGGAGAGAGAAGCTGGGATGGCTGGAGGGGCAGCCGATTAGGGCACAGGGGCCACAGCTGAACTCACTGACACCAAAAGTAAAAGATGGTCAGCGCCCCAGAACACGGGGGGAAGGGGAAAAGTAAGGAAAAGAATGCACAAAGGGAGGAGAGCACAGGAAAGTTGGGAGTGTGATACAGAGTACACCCGGCTTTCCAATTGCAGTTGCATTTGGAAAGCAGGTTAATACTTAGCAAAGTAAATAAATGGGGCCAACAACAATGCTGCTTATTGTGCTTTTCCATCCAGTTTCCAAGGAAAATCCTGGTAGTTTGAGTATTAACAAGTAGCATTTTTAACTGATGGTTTAGCAAAAAAAAGCAGCAGTTTACAGCCACCACTTCAGTCAAGAAGATGAAATTCAGTTTTTGCATGTCCTTAAGTAATAATGGAAATGTAAGTATAATATTGGCAGAGCTGTCAGTCTCTGTTTAATGTTTACAGCAGAAGATGTTCGGTGTCTCAATGCACGAGGACGGTGGTGTTGTAGTTGCTCTTCCTGATATTTTTTCTATCCACCGCTTTTATAATTATTAGTTATGTATGACCTAGATTATCTGAATATGTATTTATTTTATTGTTTTATGTTTCAGAATTATTTGGTAGATGTAAAATAATAGGCTGTAACCTTGTGAGTTTGAATGTTTCTGAATATACTATTATGGAAACAAAGGAGGGTCAGAAGTGTCATAGCTGTGTGCTGCCATGTCCGAATATGTTAAAACATGTATGAATCCATTTAAGTATGTGAATGTTTAAAATATATTTGAAATTATTTCATTTAGAATCGGCATGCGCATGACATTTTGTGAGTGGTATCCGATTATAACAGTAAACAGTTTGAACAACAGGATGATGCTTAGCATTAAACCAGGAGTGAACTGCACACATGTTGTCGGCAGCTAGTCAGGTTTCCCTGCATCTGCCAGTTTTGCACCTTTACCTGTGTCAGTTACCAGTTTATTTTCAAGGAGATAAGAGGTTTTAAAGACTTCATATATTGTGAAGATTTCTTTGTTTTCTTGGTTCGAAGGAAGGCATCTGCTATCAGTCAGATTTTTATATTAAACATCAGGAGCTGCAGGATTTCGTATTTGGTGCATGCCTAGGTTTCACCCCCACAGATGTACAGATAATGGTGATGCACAGCTACTTAAGATCTTTTTTTCTCCTCTTCAGTATGCTATATTTAGTAAGTGTTTTGCCTGATACAGTTAGGTATACATTCATCATTTTCAGTTAAGGGCCACAGGGCCTGGAGACTATCCCAGCTGTTATAAGGCAGGTGGCAGGGATACACCCTGGATGAGTATAGAGAAAACCTGGGCATGTCGAGAACATGCCAGCTCCAAACCAAAACCAAAAAACACAGCCGATGTGGGGTTTTTTTGTTTGTTTTTTTTTCCCCCCAGAACCTTCTTGCTGGGATTTGATGGTGCTAACGACCTCAGCGGCTAAGGGATATCCTGTGAAACTATCATTAAGAAGGAATGACCAGTTCAGGAATATACAATTTGTGTTTTTTAATCATTGAGTTGTGATTTCTAGACATTTAATGCATTTTAGTTGTCTGTGGCACAGAGAGTAGCTATCAGGCTTGGTGCAAAGCTGAGTGGGTGTATCCATTTTTTTCCCCCCTGATTGTTGCCATGTAATGAGCTCTGACTTTGATCTCAAAAGATGCGCTGCAACAATGCGGCTATTCCAAGTCTTAATCTGCTTTTAATGTTTTCACTTAACATGTATCCCCATTGTCTCGCAGGCAATAATTAAGCAGGGTTATAAGACACATAATGAGGCTAAATCACACCTCATTCTAGTGTGTGTGTGTGTGTGTGTGTGTGTGTGTGTGTGTGACTACTGATTCTGAACACACCTTGTGTCACCTCAGGCAGTTTTATGTGATCATCTCCATTAATCTGAGAGGTTTTTGATATGAAAATGGAAAATATGAAGCAGGTTTTTTTTCACATATTCAGATGGCAGTGGTAAAAAATTTTATTTAAAAAATGACTGGAGAATTCAAACTGCAACATTCTGAAATGTGGATAGTCTTTTTAATATTATTATTATTAGTAGTAGTAGTAGTAATATGTATTTTATTTTATTTTTTTAATTATTCCTGACGAACTGAACCAGTTATTATACACTTGCTTTTGGTTGGTTAAAAACTCTTACCGGTGTATTAAGCACATGATGAAGACATCTTTAGTGGTTGGAGTGTTGCTCTTTCTGACTGTATAGCAGTTGTGTCAGAACCGATATTGCAATCAGCCTTTGAAGGCTTTCGTGCACTGGAGATGTAACTGATATTTTAGTCAGTCATCAGATATTCTGCACGAAATAAGTTGTTTCAGATGAAAAGCAGTAACTTACTAGATTTCACCATCAGTTTTCAACGGCCTCTCCCCCGCTGAAACACCTCAGTTATATACAAATTCTGCTCTTTCATCTCTTCGCATTCAGGTCATAAAATTTTTATCTAGAAAACCACGAGAAAATTTGGCATGCATGCCTTTTCAACTGAATAGGTGTGTTACTGTGAATGGTAGATTATTAACCAGATAGAGAACGCATGGATAATGAGTGGCTGTACTCAGTCAATAATCAGATATATTGATTGGATACGGAGGGAGGGAGACACTCTTAGACAGAGGCAGAGGCGGGGGAGAGAGAGCAGTTAATTAGATGTGGTGTTTCTTTGCATTACCATACAGGTAGGCAACAAACGCATAAACCTCTGTGCTCCACTCAAATAATTTCATTGCCCTAAGAGCACAGCAATTCATCAGGTTAGTAACATGTTGTCATAATCGCACTAAAACTCCTAAAACCTCATTAGTTCAACAGCTGCTGTCACCTGCTGGTCCCGTCCCCGTTCACAACCGACTGCATTCCCCACTCAGTAGCTGCAGTAATAATTTGAAAAGTTCACCTTGCCTTCACCACATCTCTCACTTCAGAGGAGATGACTTGGCATAGCATACTCAATAATTCAACACTACAGGCGTGAGAATATATACGGTGTCTCATCTGAGACTGGGGTAAGTTGAGGGTTAGCAGCGT
>VVHJ01021257.1:32833-56711 GCA_015107715.1 Tylochromis polylepis
TAAGAATACCGTTTTATGTGTTTTTAGGTTTGTGATTCAAGAAAAGACGTTTTGAGCACATTTTACTGAAGGAAGTTCTTTCATGTTTCGTGTCCTACTAAAAAAAAAAAAAAAGGCAGACCCATCACAAATCACTGGCTCTTCAGGTTTTGGCTTCTACGAACAGTTTCGCCCCCCCCCGCCCCCACTTTTCTTTTTTTCTTTTTTTAAATGTACAGTAGGTAAGAAAGTAGCACTCCTGTCGGGGCATAGCTTTTCTTGTGTGCTTGGCCATGTAGCAGAAAGACAAGAAGGCGTTTGAAGAAATGGTTTCGATGCCTTCTGTGGCCTGACGGGGTCAAACAAGCTGCGGCGGCTCTGCTTCAAAGAGAGTTGAAATGTGAACAATGGTGTACATACACTCTGTATTAAACACAAGTAAATCTCAGTGCTCTCTCTCTCTCTCTCAGTGCATCAATTTGTAGCGGATGGGAGAAGTCTAGACTCTAGTGATCCCCTCCTCCCCCTCTGCTCTGTCAGTGGTCAGGCAAGTTGAGGTCCCAAATGTGATGTGCGTCAGCTACCCCCCCACACACACACACACACAGACTTCCACCTTGGCAACCTGTGGTAGAAACAAAATATGTGACTTAACTGAATCCAGAGCAACCTCGTGCCCTGTGACACCAAAAACGCCTTCACCATTGCTACACGTCACCCCAGACCATCATTACTGTATGCGCACCAATGTCTCAGGAAGGAATCATTTTTGTGTGCTTGGCCTGTCATTTGTATATGTTCTGTGCTGCAACCCCCTCCCTCTCCGGTAACAGATGCACATACACACACACACACACCTCTGCTACTGAGCCCTTCAAATTTTTTTTCACTCGCTTCTGTTTGGCCTGGCAAAACCAGGCCTTGTGCCGAGAGACACTGACCCCTGACCGCTCCATTTTACAACATCCGTAAGATGCCAGTGTGGACTCTCTGAGTCGTTCACGTGCCCTTTTTTTCTTTCTTTTTTTTTCTTTCTTTTGTACGGTCAAAGCTGCTTTCATCATTTTAGGACTTAACCTGTCCAGAACGGCACACAACTTTTCCCTCCACAGCGAATCTGGAATAGCAACAGACACACCGTCAGTTTGAAAAGTATGGAATATGTTGCAATTTTGTCAAGATTATCAAGCGACTTTGAAAAAAAAAACAAACAAACAAAACAAAACAAGAAAAAAGATTTAAAAAAATAATAAAACCAACATTTAATAATTAAACGTTTGTGTTGTTCATATAGTGGTCTTTTCAATTCTTTTCTTTACAGCATTGTCCTCATTAGCTTTTCACTCATTACACTGGTGAAACATCCACACGCAGTCACTGACTTTAATGATGCTTTCTGGAAGGTTTGGGGCTACTATTAACAGCCAGGAGCTGTATTGCATGAATATATGACGGAGGATTTTTATGACCACAATGAAAACCTCCTTTACAGCAATGTCAGAGTAAAACATTATCCAGCACTTCAAATTTGTAAGCTGTAAAAACAATATTTCTCTTGAAATTTTTTTTTTTTTTGGGGGGGGGGGCAGGGAGTTCACATGGGACCAACTCAGTGCATTTAGGTATGTAAATATAGTCAAGATGTCCTATTAAAGTTAACACAGAGAAAGGTGATTTAAGTGACTTTGATTGGTTATTGGTGCCAGGTAGGCTGGTCTGATAATTTCAGCAACTGCTGATCTGCTGGGATTTTCTCACACAATCATCTCTAGGGTTTACAGAGGATGGTCAAAAAAAGGAAGATATCCAGTGAGCAGCAGTTCTCTGTGAAAATATGTTGATGTCGGAGGAGAATGGCAAGGCTGCTTTGAAAGGATAGGAAGGCAACAGTAACTCAAATAAACACTTGTTATAACCAAAGTATGCAGAAGAGCATCTCTGAAAGCACAGCATAGCAAACCTTGAAGCCAGTGGGTCACAACAGCAGAAGACCACACCTTGTTCTATCAGCTGAGAACAGGAAACCGAAAATACGATTTTCCATGGGCTCACCAAAACTGAATGGAAGAAGATTGGAATAATGTTGCCCGGTCTGATGAGTCTGCTTCAGCATTTAACATAAACAGCATGAAAACATGGATCCGTCTTGTTTTCAGGTTGGTGTTGATAATGGTGTAATAGTGTGAGCACATTTTCTTGACACATTTTAGGCCCTTTAGTCCCAAATTAGCATTGTTTAAATGCCACAACCTATCCGAGTGTTGTTGCTGACCATGTCTTTCCCTCCGATGGCTGCTTCCAACAGGATAACGCACCGTGTCACAAATCACAAATCTTAAACTACTTTTCTGAACATAAGGAGTTCACTGTACTCAAATGGTCTCCACAGTCACCAGGTGGTGAAACAGGAGATTCTCATCATAGATGTGCAACTGACACATCTCCATCAACTGTGTGATGCTATCATGTCAGTATGGTCAAGCAATGTCTGAGGAATTTTTTCCAGCACCTTTAAGGAAAAGGGGTTGAACCCGGTACTAGCAAGCTATTCCAAAAAAAACAAAAACAAAAAAAAAATGGCTGATGAATCTATATGCAGCTAGTGGAAAATAGAAGAGTGCAGTATATCAGAATATACTAACTGGAAAAGAAACCAGTGTCAAGATAACGATACCAGTACAGAAAACAATGTAAACAATATATTGAATGTTCATCATTAAACATCCCAAGTTAGCCGTGTAGTAAGCTAGCTAGTAAATGTGTGAGAAATGTCCATTGTGATTATGTAGACTATATTTCTCACCATTGTGGAGCTGCTGTTAAAAAGGTAACTACTAGTAACTTTTTATTTATGTATTTATTTGCATCAAAGTGGACTGAATATGCTGCTGCACTATCAATAATAATAAAATTAGCCATATCATATAAATAAAACCTGTAACCAGCCGTCAGTGTAATTGAACCTGTTGAATAATCAATTCGAACCACTTTTTTAAATCTTTGGATAGTACCAGAGAAGAGAGACGAAAAAGAAGATGCCTCTTTGCATTAATATCTGCAGGTACTACTCGAGCCATTGGTCGTATATTCGAGCTTGGAGTGCTGCTTCGATAAGTTTACTCAGCGCTCCAATACTACTAGCCCCACCCCTTATACGAAACATTGACGTCTAAACCAATCATGATTCTTCGCGCGGAATTTCAAATATTTTCAAATGGCCATCCATTCACCGATGTGATATTGTTCCGCCAATTTGTAAACAAAATAGTTCCTTTTGTCTAAACGCGAGTCAAATTTGATCCGAGAAAATACACAGTGCGTGACAAACGTAGTATGACAAAATATTACACGCATTTCATCACAAAACACGAGTGAAGCCAAGTTTTAGTGGGGCAACCGAGTGCGTTTAGCTTTGGCGGAGTGATATTATAACACTTCCCTGGACCAGGAGACGGACAACAAGGGACCGCTCGTGGAAGTTGCTTACGTTAGGTAGTTGTCGACATGACAGATTGTCGTTTTAACTTTAGGCTGATATGATATTGTAGTAAAAGTCCTCGTTGCATCCTCATCTATGTTTATGGATTTCCCAGGATTTTACGCATCCGCAAACTGACTTTCAGGTGAGGCTACGACAGTCCTAAACTACGGTTATATTAGATTTTAATATGTCGTTTAACACAAGTAGCGACGCGACGTTAAGTTTTTAATGGTGGCGTTATAACGTTACACGGTTTTTGTTTTTTTAACTAAAAAGTGTAGTTAATGGCAAATAATAATCAAACTTAAAGCTGGCTATGTGTTTCTGGCAAGACGAAAACTCTACAGTCGATGCCACATTGCACGTGGGATACTGGGAAAATCTTTGCTAGCGCTTTTACTGAGGAACAACGTCCTGCTGGTTTGGTTTGTAATAGAAATACAATACAAATGTAGGGTTATGTTAATCCTGCCTAGAGTTAAAAAGAAGTGTAAAATAAACTAAAACTACCTAAAATGTCATAAACAAATTTTTTTTAAAAAAATGGCTAAATGTCATCGTTAGCTATGAATACAGTGTTGCCACCTAGTAAATGTCTTTCCTCGGCTTGGGATGATATTTAAATGCTATTTAACGTTTAAAGTTTGACTGTCTAACGTGAACTTGACTGTGTTTTTCTCCTCTAAGTAGGCTGACACTCGAGTTTCGTAATGTTCCCAGGTAACGTTGGAAAAATGCCATTGCACGGGAAGATTGTCGTGATTAAGCGGAGTGGAGGAGATGGGACTGAATTTCCTCTGACTGCATCATGTTTATTTGGAAGGTTGGTAGAGTTAGCCTTTGTTTACCTTCTGCTTTGATCCCACTTACAGTAGTGTTCATACATGTAAGACATCCTCGTGTACTACAGAAAACACATGCACTTTATCCAACATTAGTGTTTCTCATGTTGTGATTGAGTATCCGGTCCCGAACCAGCAGACTGAGAGACAGCTTTTTCCATCAGGCCATCAGACTGCTGAACACTGACCACTAACACTTCACAGAGACTTCATTGGCACTGTTGGAACTTCGACACTTATGCACTCCATACTGTACATAAATGCCATTTTTGCACAATATTCTTCATCTGCTGACTCCTGTATATGTTACATACATGTGTATACATATATATTTCGTATGCATACTTAGTAATGTGGATACATTCTTATATTTGTACATATATTTATTCTTATATTTCTTTATTTCTTACATTTTGTTTTTTTCTTATGTTTCTTGTATTTGCACACAAGAATTTCACTCGCATGTGCTGTACTAGTGTACCAGTGATGTGACAATAAAAGTGATTTGATTTGAGATGGATTATAAAAACTTTGCTGTTAAACTGTTGTAATGAAGAGACTATGTTTGTTCTCATGTTCAATAGACTTTACATTGTTAGATCAAAGCTCTCAAGCAAATCCACTTCAGTTTTGCACTATCCGACCGGCTTCATGAGCCTTTAAAGAACAGCTCCCAGTTACATGTAAATATGAACAGGTTCCACTTAACATGCAGCTGAATGCCTCCTGCTTGTGACCTTACAGGAAGCCTGACTGTGATATTCGTATTCAGCTTCCTCAAGTCTCCAAGGAGCACTGCAGGATTGACTTCAATGAGAATAAAGAGGTAAGAACATACATGGAGCATGACTGCTATAATGGCCTCAGTTTGCTGATATTTAAAAAATGATTGCTGTGGGGAATGTGTGCTTAGATGGTGTGTAAATGTGTAGTCGTGCTTCTGCTTTGAGATGTTTTCATTGTTCATGTGGGGCTTCTCTCTCTGTCTGCCAGGTCATTTTGACTAATTTAAGCTCAGCAAATCCAACGCGTGTCAATGGCGAGGTTTTGCAGCAGTCTGAGCGCTTGAAACATGGAGATGTTATAACCATTATTGACCGTTCTTTCAGGTGAGTGTGAAAAGAAACATTTTAACAACCCTTTTTCATAAGCTGTTAGACAAACGCTGAGGTAAAGGGTATTCAAGTTGCACTTAGCAGAGTGTGTTGTTGGAAAAGAAGTGTGATTCTCTGAATTGCAACCTGCATAAAGTCAAGGGTGTGAGGAACCCGCTAAAACTGAATGTAATGCTTAAGTTCAACAATGCCACATAATGTGAAATCTGTGGTGGGCATTGCAGTTAACATGATATTGGCTTGTTGGTTATTATTGCTAAATCCAAATTGAGGTGTGAATGACTGGGGTTAATTGGGTTTATTGTTTTTCATGTAGAGATAAAAATGAGAGAATATATTTTATTGAAAAGTGGTGGGTGATTGCAGCCTTCTTATGTGTTTAACATATTTTAAGAGCACATAGATTATACTGCTTGCAGTGGGAATTAAACAGTCCTGGTCTTAGTGTCACCATGTTAGCATTGTCATGGTGACTCTAAACGGCATCTTCTATGTTGTTATTTTTAATTGTTTCAGGTTTGAGTACCCTCCGACACCAACGCCAAAGAAGAGGTCTTCCATCGGAGGCAAACCTGAAACCCTCAAGGTGATTACATTTTTTAAATTTTCTTTTAAACCACTCCAATATTTCAGCCTTCCACAACTCTCTTTTTACCCTTCTAATGAATTGGATTGTTTTATTAATGGGGTTGTCTTATTCTTAGGTTCTTCAAGACCAGCAAGTGGGTGACACCCCCATTGTGGAAAAAGGAGAGAAGAGATTCTCTGAAGTGTCAACAGGTGAGATTTCTGTTTTGAAATGGTCCTTTTTAGCAATGTAGCTATGTGAAGCAGCATACACTCACTGAATATGTCTGAAAATAAGCAGACCCATGTAACCAAAGCTGTAAATGATGTTGCATAACAGACAGCTAAACAGCCACTGACTGGTTTTTTTTTTTCTTCTTTTTTTTTAAGATACTTGTCTTAAAGATGGAGCCAACCATGACAATATTCAGCGTTCCCTGGAGAAAACCGGAGAGTTGGAGTCCAAGGCAGATGATAGCCTGCTACAAGGCAAGAACAACTCCCCCTTCAGTGACCTGTATCAAATGATCAAAAAATCTCTGGATGTCAAGACCCCTCGGAAATCTTGTGCCAGTCAGCTTGAAACACCTTCCTCAAGGTTTGCCTCTCCAAAACCCAATTCGGTCAGAAAAAGTAGTGCCACTTTCACTGAGAGAAAAAGCACTCCTAAGAAAAGTGAAGTTCTAGCTGGACCTGGAAGTACAAATGGGGGAAGCCCAGCGTCTGTGAGGAAGCAAGCAAAGGTTCCAGCTGCTGAGACGGCTGGGCCCAGGGCTGAAAACGGCGCCGTGATTGAAACGACTTCACCTCGGAAAAGAAACAGCGCAACTCCTCAGAAGTTTACTGTAAATGAGGTTATTGAGCAAGTTACCACTGAAACACCCAAGTCACCTGCGAGGAGGAAGAGTAAGGAAACGTCACCTGGCAAAACTCCAGTGACCAAGAACCAAGCAGAAAAAGCAAAGGCATCACCCAGGAATTCAGCTGGAAAAGGTTTTACTGCTCAAAATTTAATTACAATATTTCATAATTTTCCTTGTGTGGCTGTGTAATTTAATATTGTATGCTTAGCTTGATGCTGATGTATGAGCATATTTTGTTTTCATAGGAAAAGAAGTGTCCAAAAAACGCAAGAGTGGAGAACTTGGAGAAGACGTTCCCAAACAGCAAACGAAGAGGAAACGTGTTTCCTTTGGAGGTTACTTGAGCCCAGAGCTGTTTGACAAACGGTTGCCCCCTGACTCTCCATTACGCAAGGGGGCTACTCCACGGAGGAGCTTGTCTCTCTTGAGACCCAAGCAGTCACTGCTTAGACGAGCATCCGTCATCGGCTTGCTAAAAGTAAGAATGGGCAGTTTTAAGTGACAGTATACTTGGAATGTGATATATACACTTATTTAAAACACACATTGTTTTCCATAGGAGTCGGGCCAGGGCAGCCCACGTGTGAAAACTCCTGCAATAACAAGGACACCGTCACCTAGCAAGAAAATGGCTTCTCCTAAGACTCCAGCTTCTGTGAAGAAGTCTCCCAAATCCAGATCACCATCACCCAAGGCAGCATCTCCTGCAAAGAAGTCCCCCAAGTCCAGGTCCCCGTCTCCTGCAAAGAAGTCCCCCAAGTCCAGGTCGCCGTCTCCTGCAGAGAAGTCCCCCAAGTCCAGGTCTCCGTCTCCTGCAGAGAAGTCCCCCAAGTCCAGGTCTCCGTCTCCTGCAGAGAAGTCCCCCAAGTCCAGGTCCCCGTCTCCTGCAAAGAAGTCCCCCAAGTCCAGGTCCCCGTCTCCCAAAGCAGCTTCTCCTGTCAATAAATTGCCAAAATCCAGATCTGCTTCTCCTAAAGCAACATCTTCAGTGAATAAGTCGCCAAAATCCAAGAGCCCATCTCCTGCAAGAGGCAGATCTCCTTCTAAAAATAAAGTGGAAACTCCTAAAACCAACGAACAGCAGAAAACTCAACCCAGGGCTCCAACCCCGGGGCAGATTCCCCACATGCAAGTTCCTGCTGGAAAAAGAAGGGCAACTGTGGGATTGCCTGGTACTTCTTTGGAAATTGCTCCTGCTGTCGTCCTCACACCAGCTAAAACTCCCACTAATCCAGGAGTTCAGACCCCCACAGTCAAGGGGCGATTTTCTGTGTCACAAATCAGTACACCCTCTCCAACAACAGAAGCCAACATGGTCACTGACCAGGTGCTTTTGCCCACCGTCACCCCTAAAACACACGAGGGAAGGAAAAGCACCTTGCGGAAGACTCCAGGTGCTGCGAAGAGTGCAGTAAAGATGCACAGAAGAAGTGGCATTTCAAGAGCATCTATAAAAGGTATGTTAAGTGCTGAAATGTTTGATAGCTGGTTTCAACTCTTGGTTTTGTTCCCAGCACTAGAAAACTGTCCGTTCCAGTCAGAAGGTCATTACTGTGTGTGTCTAAAGCTGAGAGCTACTTGTTTTACTCATTTTCTTTTCCTTTTATGTTTTTAAAGATTATAAAAAAAAAAATTATTTAATCTTTTGAAGCTGTTTATAGTTATTTAATGTAGTTATTGTAGAAAAAGAAATCAGATGATCTTGGCAACACAATGAGATGAAGATTAATTGTGTGTGTGTTTTCATGTGTCTTTTTTTTCTTCTCGTATCTATCCAGTCTCCAATCCTTGGGCGCACATTGTGAAATTTGGTCAACCTAAGGCTCAAGTTGTTGCTCCACTTAAAAAAACCATTTCCCAAAAGCCTAAAAAGAAAGCAGTACCCAAACCACAGGTACAGAAGCATATTGTACCAAGCACAGTTACATTTTAAAGTAGAACTTTTTTTTTCTTTTTTGGTTAAACTAGAATTTTTCTTTGTCTTGTTAAAACTTTTACTCTGGATCTATTTTTATCAATAGTCTTTTTTTGTTTGTTTTAAGTTATGTATTGAGATTAGGCAGTATTAAATTTTTAGGGTACATCATCAACACATTAATTAGTGTTTGCAGATACTGAAATGTAATAATTATGTGTCTGTTGTTCTGAGTCGTTATAATGATCTTTATAAAATCTACTTGTCTTTCTAAATGACCAATCAGACACCTGCCAGAAATCTGAAGGGCTACGTGAGCACTGGACATGCAGACTCGCCCGCCACAATTGTTGTGGGTAGAGCACACAGAAAGACGATTGTGCAGCCAACTGGTGCCGCACCAAGAGTGGTCACCAACGTTGCTCTCTTCAAAAAGAACATGAAAATGGATGAGGACTTGACTGGTAAGCACCTCTCCTCCATCTGCAGCAGGCGGGGAAACTTGAGGGCGATTTCAGTTTTGTGCTTTCTTATGTTGTGCTATGTGATTTCAGGTATTTCTGAAATGTTTAAAACTCCTGTAAACGAAAGTAAGCAGAAGTCTTTAATCGGCGATAACGGCGTCACAAAGACACCAGCAGGAGGTCAGAGCACATCTGTAATGGAGCCATCAGTGCTGAACACACCAGAGGAACCAGGTAAGCTGTGTATTTGTGGTGTTTTGTTTAGTAGTGAATCTTGAGTTCTGCATAGTCAAAATAAGCTGGCTGGGACATTAAATTGTTATAAAGGAAAACAAAAATATGACTTATTTACAGGTGAGATGATGGTGTCTCCGCTGAGTGTTACATCTGCAGTAAAAGGCAGAAGATACAACAGTGAGGCAGTCCAACGCCTCCTTGATGAAGATCAAGACGCCAGCTTCATCAGCCAGATTCAGTCAGAGTCAAGTAAGCAGCAGGATGCAGATATGCAGACGTCCACTCTAACAACTCCCAAACAGAGGCCAGAATTACCAGATTCTCTCACTGGAGTTAAGAGGGTCATGAAGACTCCAAAACAGAAGGCCGAACCTTTAGAGGACATCAGAGGGAATCTTCTGAAGACTCCCAAACAGAAGCCTGAACAGCAAGAGTGCTTCACTGGAGTTAAGAGAATTTTTAGAACTCCAAAAGAGAAGGCTGAACCCCTTGAAGACCTTCGAGGGAAAATTCTGAAGACCCCCAAAGCCCCAGAGGGTGGTGATGCCAGTTTGGATGGTGTTAAGGAGCTTCTGCAGACGCCAGCACAGATGCAAGAATCTGACGCAAAAGGCATGAAAACTCCAAAAATGAAGAGCTCCCCAGTGGTTCACCTCACCGGAATCAAGAGAATAATGAAGACACCCATGGAGAAAGGCGCTCCTGTTGAAGATATGGTTTGTGTGAACAGGCTCATGAGAACTCCCAGACAGAAAGGTGAACCTGTTGAAGTGAATTTTGGGCTCAAGAGACTCATGAAGTCGCCGAGGCTGAGGGGTAATGCTCCAGTGGAGGACTTTGAGGGACTTCAAGAACTTATGGAGGAGCCACTGACTGAGCTCACAGTACAACCAGAGGCAAAGGAGGTAATGACACAAACACTCAGTATTCATACAATACAATTCATACAATACATACCCCAAAAAAGTGGTGAACACTGAAGAGACTCTTGATCTAAGAGTGAAATGATAAACCAGATAGAGTCTGAACATCTGTCTGTGTTACTGACTTAATGCTTAAATGCCTCTAATCCCTGGTTTTAGAAAGTGGTTTGGTGTGCATGGTTTACATTTTTCTACAAGACCTCGTTGTCCAAATTGGTGTTGTTCTGTTTTTAGCAGGGTGAAGCTCAGGTGTCTCTCGATAGCAGTGGAAATGTGGAAAAAGGTGAGTTAGGTTTACTCAAACGGTGTTGAATGTGTGTTTTTGGGGGTGTGGACTGGAAAAGTGTTTGATCCATGTTTCTTGATGTTTTGTAATGTTGTCAAAGCATGTCAGTCTCCACACAGATTCATCTTTAAACTCTGCTTCTTTTTCCTCTCTCTCTCTCTCTCCCCCCTTTTTGGATGATGATAATAAAACATCAGATGCCATGGAAACGGTCTCTCAGGCAGATGCAGTACTTCTTGAAGAAGCTGAGATGAAGACTGCTGCAAAAAGGAATAAAACTGCCACAGATCCTGGCCACGAGAAATCTGTACGAGGCAGACGGGCAAAAACGGTGGAATCTAAAGCAGCTCAGGATAAACAGGAAGCACCAGACTCTGCCGAAGACCCTGTAATCCCTGCTCCATCCAGAGGAAGAAGAGGAAAGAAAACTGAAGGTACAGCACCACCTGCTGTTAGACAGACAACAAGAGGCAGAAATGCAAAGACGGCTAAAAGCACGGCTGTTGAGCTGTCAGCAGAAGAGGGTCGCCTTCAGTTTCCCAAAGTTGCTCCTAAGCCAAAAAGGGGTAGAAGTGCACAGCAGTCTTCTGATGAGCCTGAAGTTGTTGCTGAAGCTGAGCATGTTCAGAGCCAGCCACTTGATGTTGAGGAGAAGGCAAATGAAAGTGCAGCACCCCTAGAGAAGGCTGTGCCCAAGCGAGGAAGAAAAGTTAAGCAACCTGAAGAGTCACAGCAACAAAATGCCACTGAGGATGTTCCCCAAGATATATCAGGTATAACAGTCTAAATTATTTAGTGCCTTGTCTTAGGAAATATAACTAATAACTAAACATGTTGCATTATGTTATTTCAATTTTTTTCATGTTTGTTTATAATTTATGTATAATTTTTTTCCCCCTTGTTTTATCTTGCTCTTATTTAAAATTAGATGCAAATGTAGCCTGCAGTGACCAGCCTGAGGTGTTGCCAGGTGGAGCCGATGAAAAGAAACCTGATGCCATGGAAACTGTTGTCCAAGCACCTCAAGCTGAAAGCTTACCTCACGTGCAGACACCAGCTTCAGTTCAGAAGAAATCTGTCCGAGGCAGAAGAGCAAAACAGGCTGAATCTGAACAATTTGAAGATAAAAAAGAGGCAGCAGAAGTTCCTGAAGATCCCATTGTACCTGCTCCAGCTAGACGAGGAAGAAGAGGGAAGAAAATGGAAGCTGCAGCGCCACCTGCAGCTAGACACACGAAAAGAGGCAGAAATGGAAAGTCTCAGGAGATCACCTCTGAAACCTCCGCTGATGTCAGTGCCCAAACGTCTCTGATAAATACCAGTCACAAAAAGGATTCTGCACTCCAGACAGAAGAAGCTGTCGTTAAGCCAGTCAGAGGAAGGAGAGCTAAAGAAACACCTGTTGAGCCAGCTCAACTAGAGCCTGAAACAGCAAGTGAGGAGCAAGGCCAAGTGGAAAACGCTGAGCCTCAGAAGCCCACTCTTCCCACTGCTGGAAAGCCACGAAGAGGGAGAAAGGCAAGACAAGATGCTGCTGAACAGAGTGAGGTGACAGAAGAGGCGGTCGAGCAGGCAGCAGTGGAGACGAATGAGCAGTCTCAGCCTCCAGCCAGAATAAAGAGGGGCAGAAATGCCAAACAGGATGAAGAAAAGATGAATAATGAGCCTGCTAAAAAAATAAAACTAACAAGAAAGTTTGAGCAGGCCCAAACGGAAGAAGCCCAAACTGTTGAAATGGTAATTTCAGAGACAACGGAACCAGCCCAGATAAGCGAACAGGTTAATGTGGCTACGAAGCCCAGAAGAGGAGGGCGAAAAGCAAAACAAGATACCCAAAGTGTGGAATCCATTGAGATCCCAGAGGTCCCTGTTGTCAGCGCCGAAAACAAACCCAAACGAGGCAGGAGGGGAAAACGGGCTGCTGAAGAAACTAAAGCCCCTGCCAAAAATCCTGAACACGAGCCAGAGGCTGAGGAGGAGAAAAATGCTGAGCCACTTGCTTTGGTTATGAAATCTAGCAGGTCAAGGGGTGTGAGGGCTTCTGCTAAATGTGAGACTTCACAAGCCATTCCAGCCAAGAGAGCCCGCCGAGGTACAACGGTTTCTCCCGAGGAGATCAACACAGAATCCACAGTTTTGGTTTCCGAGCCTGCTCCCACTTCAGTGGAACCAGCAAGAAAGGGAAGACGGGTAGCATCAAAGCCCACAACAGATGGGCCCACGGCGACTACTGACCAGAAGGATCCTGAAGCTGTTGAGAGTGACGCAAAGATGCCCAAAAGATGTGTTAAGTGGAAATCAGACTTGGAAGTCTTCGAGATTCCAAAGGCGACACCTGTAAAAGCAGTACGAGGTAGGAAGTCTAAAGCTGCAGACCAAGTCGACGGTGAAAGCAAAAATGTGTCAAAGGATGCCAACAAAACTGAAGAGGAGGATCTCTCAGATAAAGCTGTTGACAGTAGGCCTGTTAAGAGAGTCAGGCGAGGGGCGAAGGCTGCTGCCAAAGTGGAACCTGCAAATGACCCCGAGAGAAATGTTGAAGCTGAAACGCTGCCTAAAACCCGCAGAGGAAGATCAGCAAACAAATAGATGCATTTGTACACATCAGTACTGTTTTAATGATTATCTATTTTTATACGTTTTTTTTTTTTTAGTTTAGATTGTAATGCTTTGCGGTCCATAGTTTTATAGTGAAAAAGCTTTTTGCCTGAGTCCAGCAGGGAATCTTTGTTTTTAATCAATTGGTGTCAAGCTGTATGTTATTCCTCACTGATTCTGCAAATATTTTATGGTTTAAAAAATCGGTTATTAAATTTTTTTCTACATTGGAAAATGTGTGAAATTGTGTTTATTTTATTAATTTTTTTTTAAAATCACAGTTTTTGAATGCATCTGCATAATGGGTTCAGCTGGTAAATAGATGATCGGGTTAGAAGTAAACGGAGTTTGTAACAGTCTCATAATATTAGTGAAAAAGAAAATGCTAGCATGTGACTGTGTTGGGCTTTGTGAAATTTAAATGTGTCCTGAGACCTCTGTTGTAACTACCTCAGAGGTTGTAATTTAAGCTCTATCCTGCAGTAGGTTTACTGTTTAAGTGAAAGACTTAAAGGTTTCAAGCTAAAATAAATTATAAGATGCATAATTTTTATGCTAATCTTCCTACTTTAGAGACCTCAACTGAAATTGGACAGATTTAAAAATAATTTTTACAAATTAATTTTAACGCTTCTCTATGGCCTCAGTGTTACCCCTTTATAAATAAACTGCCACAGACTATTCCTGCTACAGCGAAGCTGCAGTGGTATCGGTGAAAGTTCGGAGCTAAGAGGAACTGTATGATTAAAAACATGAGCAACCCGGACGGAGTTTGGTGACGGACTGAAAGCAAACGCGGAGTCGAAGCTGGAGGGAGATTTGAGAAGCGCGTGGAAGGTTGTTGGCTCAAACTTGGCTAGCGACTTTAGTGCTTCCTGTGTTTGTCGTTATAACTTATTCTTTACATCATGTCAGAGGACAGTGACATAAAAACAACGCCGAGAGGGTTTCACTGCACCCTGTGCAACGTCAATTTGCCTAACTGTAAGTAACGGAAGCTAACTCAGCCATATACGAGTATGGTGAAGCGCTGTGAATGTAATAGTTTCTTTCATTTACAGATAGCTAATAAAACTTTGGCGACAGTTTGAACGTTGCCGTCTTAAGTTTAATGACTGTGTTACCACACTGTGCAAATTACACATACCTTACTAATTTATTTATGTCTGCATAATATGTAATTTATTTAATGTATTTATTATGTCTGCTTTATTTTCCGTAGCTTTAAAGCTTAACAGTGAATAGCATTACTCAGATAAAATTCGTAATTTTTATACAGTACTGTGTAAAAGTCTTCATCCGAAGGATTATATTTTCCTTCCAAGCAGCCAAACTATATTGTAAAGTGTTGTTGAGCACTAGTTCTCCAGCCTCTCTGGAGTTTGTTGTTGTTGGGGTTTTTGGACAAGGGCTGCTTTTTCACTCATTTACAGCCCAGTCCTTTTACTTGACCATTTTCAGAGTAATCTTTTGGTTGTTAAGCCGGTTAATGCATACCTTTGACTCATTCAAAAATAAAAAAAAACTAAAGGCGTAAATACTCGAGATGGATCAGGGTTTTCTCTACACATAACAGACAATTTAGTAAAGAAACAATTTTAAATCGTATATCTGGGCATTTTGTTACTTGCAGTATGCTGCAAAAACATATATTTTGTTCCCATTTCTTTAGTTGAGTCTATGAAAAATGCCAAAGATAAGAAATTTGAAAGGCACAAAATAATAAACAAGATGATTCTCAAAAACCTATTAACCAGCACAGTGTGTCCTTACAACAATTGGGGCTTAAAAAACGAACCACCTATCTGTAGCAGATGCTCAGTATCTCAAAGTAAAAAAAAAGAAATCCAGCAAAGACTTTGCACAGGACCTGAGAGATGCATCTGACCCGTTCCAGAGCCCATACCTGAACTTTATTAAAGCATTATTTTTGTCTTATATAAAGTATTTCCATGTATTTCAATAAATTGCTGCACTCAAATCCCTTTTTCACTGCAAAACACAAAAAATTGAGGGGTAGCTCAAACCTTTTAATTATGGTACTATAGGCTTTTTTTTTCCCTCTGGTTCTGTGTTGCTCATACTTTGCTGTCCTGCAGCGGCAAGTTTGGATCAGCATCTGAAAGGGAAGAAGCATCAGACGCTGAGCGGCGTGCGGGCCACCAGGAAGACCCAGGAAGAGCACAGCGTGTTCGTCAGTGGCATCAATCCTGAAATCTCCCAAACTGACTTAGCTGAGTATTTTCAGCAGTTTGGGACAGTTGCAGATGTCATCATTGACAAAGACAAGGTCAGACAACTGTACACAATCAAGACGTGCACAGTCTTAAAGCAACCCAAAATCACTGCAGTTCTATTAAAGCATGATTTTGTCCCTCTGCGCTCACAGGGTGTGTATGCCATCGTGCAGTTCAGCAAGACGGACAGCATCCAAGCAGCTCTGTCCTGTATTGAGCATAAGCTGAAAGGCCTGAAGCTGCGTGTCAAACCTCGGGAAAAGAAGGATTTCAAATTGATTCCCAAGAAGAAGAATGATCCCGAGAACCTCCAACAAGTTCTTGACCACCTCAAACCCAACTTGTGTCAGTTGGTGTCTGTAAGCATCCTCTTCTAAAGTTTGGTAAAGTGTGCGTGTCTTTAAAAAATGACAAATACGCTTGTTTGGTGCTAGTGGAGCCTTGAAACTCTTGAATCTTATGTTTACTTTTATGAAGCAGTTTCCCTGCTAATAGACAAATTTAGCGTAATCTAAAATATGCAGCTTTGAGAAAAAGACTAGACAAGCTTATAACATGTATGTTTGTTAACAAAGGGACTACGGTGTTGCCCTTTGATCCTCTCTAGGTGAACGCACAGATGCAGCACGTTGTTGAGCGATTTCAGCTGGGAGAAAATGAAAAGAACGCCCGAAGCTTGCTCGTTCAACTCATGCAGGAGATTTTTGTAGAGTTTTTCCCAGGTGATCTTTGTAAATACCCGTACACTGGTCTCACATGCATAATGGGGAGGGGAAAAAAGCAAAAGCAAATTTTTTTCCTAACTTTTGTGGCCGTATGTTGGGTGCTTTACAGACAGCCAGATTCTCCCATTTGGTTCATCTGTCAACACGTTTGGCATCCATTCATGTGACCTGGACCTGTTCTTAGACCTAGAAAACACCAAGGTGTTCCAGGCTCATGCCAAGGCAACCACAGAACAGGTTCGATGCACACATTTAGTGCCAGAATATCACACATGTAGCTTGATAAAGAGGACACTGTTGGTCAGATTCCCTCTTTCTTCAGCCAGGGGAAGGCGTGTCAGACGACGGGTGCTCTGAGGACTCCATACTATCTGATATCGACCTGTCCACAGCCACTCCGGCTGAGGTTCTCGACCTCGTGGCAATGATCCTGAAGCGCTGCGTGCCCAGCGTGCACAAAGTCCATGTGGTCAGCAGTGCTCGTCTCCCCGTAGTCAAATTCCATCACCGTGAGCTTAACCTGCAGGGGGACATCACCATTAACAACAGGTTGGTGAGCGAATGCAATATTGTGCAGCATCGGCTGTCTTCAGCTCTGTTTTTGTTTTATTTATGAGCGTAACAGCTGTTTTTCCTCCTACCTGTATCCCTCACTAGACTAGCAGTAAGAAACACCCGCTTCCTCCAGCTGTGCTCAGGGATAGATGAAAGGCTGAGGCCTCTTGTGTACACGATCCGGTACTGGGCCAAGCAGAAGCAGCTTGCTGGTAAGACACGCCAACTTAAAACAAGATCATTGAAACAGATGGCCGTGTTTCAGTTACCTCTGTATTTTAGGTGGTTATTTCATTTTCTGGTCAACAGGTGTCAGTAGAACTTCACTGCCTCTTAGGACCACTGATGCAAGAAGAGTGATTTTACAATTTTATTACCTTGTTATGATGAAATAAGATGACACAAACAGCTTTTTTTTTCTTGTACTGGCAGTATTGACTCAAATTAAAATCTTAATGAATGTTGCTCACTGACACTACTAATTGCCTTTATGGTGATTACCTTTACTCTTGAGCCATAGTTCCTCTATTCCATTTGTCACAGCAGCACAACAGTTACTCAGATTTATTAGTGAACTGTAATGACATTATGGCTGCGTGAGTCACCGTCAATCCGAGTGCGTAAACAAACGGGTGACAAAACCCAACAAAAACTTGTGGCCGTGTTCTGATTCGATTCTTCTTCTCAGTAATGCTGTCACATTGTGGTGTGTAGGTAATCCCAGTGGTGCCGGTCCCCTTCTGAACAACTACGCTCTCACGCTGCTGATCATCTTCTTCTTGCAAAACTGTGAGCCTCCTGTCCTCCCTACAGTGGACCAGCTCAAAGACTTGGCCTGTAAGTGCTGCATTGTTTCTACACTTCACACAAGAACATTTTTGTATACATAACCAACTGAATACAGTACTGTGCAAAAGTTTTGAGCCACCCCCCATTTCTTTATATTTGACTTCCAAGGAGCCAGGACTTGCTTTTCATTTTTAAAGTGGTTTTGACCAATAGTTCTCTGGGTTTTCTTAAGGTCTTTCAAAGCTTTTCTTTTGACATTGGATGCTTTTTTTTTTTTTTAAATCCTCTTCAGTCCAGTTGTTGTACCTGACAAATATCAGAGGAATGTTTCTTTGTTTGTTAGTCACTTAGCACTGAGCTGTGAGTCATCCAAGCATAAAAAAGGCACCTAATTCAAAGCAAGAACCTGTGTTGTGTCCACACATAACAAGCAACTAAGCAATTTTTAAATTTAGGCACTTTGTTACTAGCAGCCTGTCACAGAAACACGTAATCTGTTCCCTTTTTGTTTAGTTGAATCTATGAAAAATGCCAAATATAACATTGTTTAATAGGCACAAAATAATAATTTTGAAACCTGGCTTATCTCTGCATGGTGTTTGCTAAAAAAAAATGAGGAGACTGGACAAGTGGAGGACAAAAGAAGAAGTGGAAGGCCCTGGATCTATACAGTATCTGAAGTCGTTAAGAAAAACTCCAGCAAAGTCCTGACACAGGACCTGAGAGATGCACCTTACCAGTTGATCCATCTACAGTTCACTGAAGCCTCATGAGAAATGGTCTCAGTAGAAGGGTGTCTGTAAAGAAGCCATTATTAAGGAAGAGACACAGGGAGAAAGAACCGGACTGAAAACCAGTGGCAACGGGTCTGATGGAGTGATGAATCCAAATTTAAAAATTTTGGTTAATATCATCATTAATATGTACGGAGGTTGGGAGAGCTAGAACAGTGAGTATCTAGTGACTGTCAGAGGTGGCCATTTAATTTACCCAAGGGTCCGCATGAGGTACTGTGGTGGGTAGGTGCACCAATAAGCTGAAATCAATTCTGCACAGTGTTAATTTTATGTGATTTTCTGGGAAATCACAAAGCTGGTCCTGACTGTTCAATACCTAGGTTTGTACAGCGTAGTAAAAAGTCCTTGCTTCTTTTGCAGCTCATTCAAGTTCTTGTATTTCTTTCTTCAAATTGTAGTAATTAAACAGCAATCTGCTTTCCACAAGCTGAACACACAGCTTTACCTCTGACTTAAGTGAAAAAGTACTTGTCTTATCTTCTTACGCTCTATTCTGCATCAGTCTTTTTTTGTTTCGTTTTGTTTTGTGTTTCTGTAGCTAATAGTCATTTTTTGGGACTAGCAAACACATCTCCTAAATGTTGGTTCCAGTGTATTTACAGTGAAGCTACATTCAAGCGGCATTGTTGTTTTACTCTGTAAAACTCTGTAAAATAACATGAAAATGATCCCAAACACACTGCCAGTGCAGTAAAAGCACGCCTGGATAGAAAAACGCACAATCAGGGACCAGAGCCTGGACCTCAATATGACTGAAGCTGTGTGGGGTCATCTTAACTGCAGAAAAAAAAAAAGGCAGACAGCATCATTCAAGAGTTTGAATGTCCTTCAAGAAGCCTGGAGACCTATTCCTAAAGAATACTTCAGGAAAAAATAAATAAATAATTGAATAAACAGTTTTTTTAAAATTTTAACTTAATTTTCATTTCATTTTTTGTTGTTGTTATGAACTGTAATAGTGAAAATCTTAAAATTAAAAGCAACATTTAGAACTTTCATTTAGTAAACAGAAACTAGGATTACGCTTGTCTCAGATATTTTGTTGTATACATTTCCAGTTTGATATTTGATCTCTAAAATCATTTAGAAGTCAGGGTTTTTGTTTCTTTTTCTCCTGTGGAGAGTCAAACGGGTCACGACCCCTTAAGATTTCTTTTTGTACCAAAACACAAATCCTTTTTTACCAAAACGCAGGTTAAGAACATTGAGACGATCTTTGACACAAATTTGAAATTTGACAAACGAATAGATCAAGAGCTCAGAAACAAAAACCTTCTGATCTGGAAAGGATTATGTATACCTTTGTTACATATAAACTGGACTACTGTAATGGACTGTACGCTAAAGTTAATCAGTCATTTCTTGCCTGTTTATAGTTAGTCCAAAATGCTGCAGCCAGATTACCGAGTAGGACGAAAAAGAGAGATCATGTTCCTCCAGTGTTGGCAGCCTTGCACCGGGTCCCTGAGCATTACAGAGTCCAGTATAATGTGGCACTGTTTGTTGTCTGTTGTGTTGGATATGTTCTCTGGAGATCTTTAGGGTTTGCTTCTCAATCACTCTGTGGTTGAAGCTTATTTCCAGAGGAGCTCATGCCTTTGCTGCTGTTGCACCAAAGACTGTTTTTAAATCTAAAATAAAGACACAGCTTTTCTGTTAAGCTTTTGGAAACTTTGACGGAACTCTGATTGGATGATTGATTGCTGTTTGGCTTTTCATGTAAACACTGTGAATGCATGTAGTGTCAGTGGGTTGTTGTTTTTTTTAGAAATCTGTTCATTCGATTTTATTTTAGTGTAAAGCACTTTGGTTTCAAATGTCTGTATAAATAAGATTTTCTTCCTTAACCTACTGTTTAGTTTGAATTCCCTAAACTCTCATCACTTGCACTGAGGGACAAATCTGTGTGTATGAGCACCCAGTGTTTCCTGACCCCTGCTTTTTGTGACTCGCCATACAATTAACTGTTTAATTAAAAAAACAAAATACTTCTTAATATATTTTGTCTTGCAGACAGACCAAAACGACCGTTTGTATTAAAGCTAACTTAGATAATGTATTAGTCTTTTTTTTTGCTGTGACTTTAGTTTATGTATTGTTTAACTGTTTAACCTGTGTTAATAATTATTAATTTGATTGCAGGTGAGGAGGAAGAGTGTGTGATTGAAGGCTGGAACTGCACCTTCCCCAGTCAGCCTATTGCTGTTCCCCCCAGCAAGAACACTCAGGAGCTCTGTAAGTTCAAGTTAAAATGTAAAGAAAGAAATGTGTTAGTTAGAGATTTCCTTGTTCTAAACAAATTGTTTCTCTGTCCAGGTACCCTGCTGGCTGGCTTCTTCTCCTTTTATGCCAAGTTTGATTTTGCAAGTAGTGTTATATCTGTTAGGGAGGGGCGTGCTCTCCCAATCACAGATTTCCTCAGTCAGAATAAAGAGGATGATGCTTTGCAGGAGGACCAGTCCACCAAGGCCCATCAGCAGCATCCCAAACTGGGCCCCCTAAACCTCTTGGACCCCTTTGAGCTTTCCCACAACGTGGCGGGAAACCTAAATGAACGCTGTCAGCGCAGCTTTCAGAGGGAATGCCAGGAGGCCGAAAAGTACTGCCGCAGCCTGCAGTATCAGCAAAAATCCACCAAGGGGAAATCGTGGGGCCTGGTGCGTTTATTTAGCCCACATGGGGAAGAGACACCGTGCAAAACAGAGCAGCTGACCATCAGCATCCCGTTCAAGTCGGCCTCGCTTCCAGAACGACTGCGCGACGAACTACACGCAGCGGGAGACGGTTTCCGGCTGCTGTGGTTTCAGAGAGTTTGCTCTGCTGTGGAGGAAGTACTGAAAAGCATTCTCAAGTGTCACCTCGCTCCCTCTAAAGATGCCATATTTGGCGAGGACTCGTCCGTTTCTGCTGAGGAAATGGAAACTACACAAACTTCTGTCATATCGTCACTCAGTGACAGCTTTGACGGTGCTGAAGCCCAAAATGAAGCCAGCCCTCTGGGTACAGTTGTTACCGGTGGCAAGAGGCCGCTGTCTTCTGGCAGCGACGCTTCAGTGTCACCGCAAGGCAAAAAGCCAAGAATGGCAAGACGGGGGAAGCCTGAGCTCCCACCGTGGATGTGCATGCAGAAACACGTAGTGTGGGCGGGCAGGAGGAAAGTGAAACGGGAGCTGATCAAAGATGCGGACTTGAGGCCAGATGGCAGCTGTGTGGAGCTGGAGTCCCAGGTCACGGCTTGCATCATTGAAAAAGAGCCAGAGCTCAAGGAACCCCTGGAGTTTAATGTTCAACCCCAGATGCTGGGAGGAACAGAAAGCACAAGGGCAGTGCTCAAGTTAGAGCCGAACAGCGACAAGACAGGAGTGTTTCAAGATTTCTTTCATTTTCTGGAAGCTTTCTTACCCAAGATGGTAGAGACATTGCTAGAGAAAGAAGAAGCTAGTGCTTAAAATGGGATATGTCTCTATTAATGAAAGATTTTTTTTGTATTAGTTATGAATAAAAGATGCAGCAAATGCTGCGTAAATTAATCATTAAAAATAGGGACAAACAGCTGTCTATTACGTTTGTGTTGGCTTTGTCACAATGTTTGTAATTGTTTTCATTCATACTGTATGTTTTTTTTCTTCTGAGTTCTTTAATGTTTCACATTGTGAGGTTCTGATTAGCCCAGTTTTAAGTTTGACGTGACGTTAGTTTTACGGTCCTATTTTCAAAGTCATTCTGTTTTGTTTAGACAGCACCACATCTTGTTTTCAGCTGAATAAAGGCCTTTTGTAAAAACTCTTCCTGCCAACACTTTCTTTTACATAAATAGTTATAAAGTATAACATATTTGCAAAAATCGAGTTGTTTGTTTCATGGTTTTCCAGAAAGAAGCTGTTGGGCTAAGCTTTCTTTTTTTCTGTTTCCCTCATCAGCTCTGTGCTCATATGACTTAGACAGATGAGAGTAATTATTCAGGCAGGCAGTCTGCTTTATTACAGCAGGACAAGGTGGAGCTGAGGGATGCACAGAGCTCCCATGTGCTGATTAACATCATTCATCTCACTTTTATAGGGAAATACAGATGGTCTGCTAGTTATATAGGCCTATGGAGAGAGCTGTGATGATAAAGAGCGTTGAGATGCGATAGTACATGTTAATCTGACGCCGGTTCACATTAATGACAGGATGTTTATTGTTGCCACATTATTAGAGAGGAAACTCTAATGTATGACCCAGCCAGTCACGATATTTGTGGTCCCTCAGGATTCACAGTGTATTTTGGGTCTGACTGCTATTAAAAAAGGAAACGGGACTTCTCTGGCAATGTGCAGTTTTGGTTTGATTTTTGGTCCATACTTCCACTACTGTGCAAAAGTCACGATCCTCCCCTCCTTCCTTTACATTTTGTTAGCAATATAATGGAAATAGATTTATTGAAATGTGCAAACATCCGTGTTTTTATGGAACTAGATGATGGACATTCAAAGCTCTTCTTTGGATGTTGGCTGCCTTTTGTTCTGTTCTCACTGCTTCATTAATGTGAAGGCCCAGGCTCTGGGGAGGCCCATCCATGACTGATAGTTGGTCAGTTGTGGGTTTTTCTAGCCAGGTCTGCTTTTACTGCATTGGCATCGTGTTCAGAATGATTGTCATGCAAAATGAAAATGAGTTAATATTGACAATCAGATGCTTTCCAGATTCATAGTGGATCAGAATCTGATGGTAATTTTCCATTTTTGTAATTCCATCAATTTTGACAAGATCTCCAACATATGTGGTGACGACAGTTTGAACCAAACATTGTCAAATTTGGATTCATCACTCCATCAGACCTGTTGATACTGATTTTCACTCCAGTTCTTGTGGAATTTGGAATACCTCAGCTGTTTCTTCCTGTTTCTCTTCCTTAAGAATGGATTCTTCACAGCCACTTTTCCACTGAGACCATTTTTCTGCTGAGGCGTCAGTGAACAGTAGAAGGATCAACTGAAGGGTCAGATGTATCTCTCAGGTCCTGTGACAGGTCTTTGCTGATGCTTTCCTAATTCTGAAGGATATGACTTTCACATACTGGTCATCTACTGCAGTTAGTTTTTTTTTTGTTTTTTTTTGTTTTGTTTTTTTTAAAGATCCTGCCATTACTTCCTTTTTCCTCCACTTGTCTAGTGTCCTCATTTTTTAAAGCTCACCGGCCTGAGATGTATCAAGTTTCTTGTTAACAGCTCTTTTGGAATCACCTTGCTGGAACAAAAATACTATTTTATGCCTGTCAAACTATCTTTGGGATTTGTCATAGATTTAACTAAAGACGTGTGAGCAAATAATGTGTTATTATGACAGGCTGGTAGTAATAAAGTGCCTACAAATACAAGTTAACATTGGCTATTTGCTAAGTTGTCTACTTTTTCTCTGCTTGAATCATTGATAGATCAGTGTTGATAAGTGGCCTAAAAAACAGACATTTCTCTGAAAATGGTAAGGTACAAGGACTGGACTGAAAATGAGAGGAAAAACCAA
>VVHJ01021270.1:9099-25598 GCA_015107715.1 Tylochromis polylepis
TTTAAAAGGGAAGACTGAAGACATGGTGATCAAGTGTTAGTTTGTTCATCAAGATAACCCTATTTTTGTTATTGTGAAAATATAAATACAGGAGAGCCGGGGAATCCCATCTTACTGATTATCATTTTAAAACGTTGTTTTTCTGGCTCTTTGAGGTCAAGTTACACTGATGTTGGAAAGGTTCCCTTCCATATAAATAAACCCATTTTCTGGTTTGAATCATGTCCCAACAAGGACTTGCACTTTAAATGAAGCAGTACAGGGAGGATGAACTATTTGGTGAAAATGCACAAGACAATATCTGACACATACCAATACCTCAATCTAGCTTTAAAGCACGGTGGAGGCAGCATCAAGATTTAAGGCTGTTTTGCTACCTTAGTGCATGGAAGCCTTGTCACAGTTTTGAATATTGCATCAACACCATTTACAGGTTTCTGTCAGTGCAGCAACAAAATGGTTAAAAAAATTTTTAAAAGTGAATGCATGGGGAACACCAAGTCTGAGTGCTGACCTTTACTAAAATGTTGAGGCTTGACTTGAAGAAAGCCATTTTTGTAATAAATCATAGTAGTGATGATAAAAACTGTTGATTTTTTTCAGGAGAGTAGTGGGAAGAAAAAAAAAAATCTTCCTCTCCACTGTGAGAGCCTCACAAGCACCTACTGAGGAAATATGTAATTGAGGTCGTTGCTAATAAAGTAGTTTTTAAAGGTTTACTTATATTCCGCAGGCTGGACTGCAGTGGGGGGATTATTCATTTTGTGTTCAATACATACATGAGAAGTACAACTCTTTGTGCGTTAGTAGTTTAGTCACCACATTTTATAAGCAATCAGTTTAGAAGTCCTGAACCAATTGCAGATTTATAACCAAGTTTTCACATGAAGTCATGTTCACTTTCACAGTCCTGACTAATCATCCTTGTAGCATGATTAGTCAGCAGGAGAAAAGGGAAAATGATAAAAAAACCTTAGTCAGCCTTAATCATAATAATTATGACCAGAGAAAGGCTTCATCTGGGATTTCACAACAGTAGGGTTCAATGTTTTAAAAGTTCATTCTACATGTTTATAAGATCTTGAGTCAAAGAGAAAAAGACTATGACGAAATAATGAAATAAGACCCACCAGATTACCCCACCAGGTTTTTACAAGGGAACTTCTTTAAAGCACAGACACACACGGGCGCACGCACACACCCACCCACACAAAGCTACTGCCTCATATTTCACCCCAGAAAAATCTACTACCATGAGAATTCAACATCAGTGTCCAGCTTTCTTCTTTCACCACGTGAGCTACAAACTGTCAGGGTGACAGAAATGTGAGGTGTGTGACACCAACAGCTGGAAGATACCAGCTTCATTAATTGATTTGTGCCCTCGTGGTAGTTCACAGCAAGTCGCAACAAGACATTTTGGTTCTAGTCTTTCAAGACTGACATATTCAGTCTCTGGAGCCCACCCTCTTCACATACACACATGAAGACGCAAAAATAAACACACCTTTCAGCAGTTCCCATAACAGGATTTTAACTGTCAGAGAGAGAGAGAGAGAGAGAGAGATTCAGTGACACTGATCTTTGCTTTTCCTCTTAACCTTAAGTTGTTGTTGTCGTTTTGTTTTGTTTTTGTTTTTGTTTTTTAAAAAGGAGGAACAACCGTGCACCTCTTGGCAGTATGAACGCAATCAAGGGCAGGTAGAGATGCACGCACGCACACACGGACGTGCATGAACGGTCGAAAACTGGCTGGCTGACAGTGATATGAGATAGCGTGTGTCCTATTTTAACCCCGATCATTTCAGTGAAGAAATCGGTGCAGTGACACCCAGAGATAAACAGGAGTCCACGCAACATTCCCACTCAGTGCTGGGAAAGATTCTTGGCTTGTTCGAACAAGGTAGAGACCGATACCGATTCGCACAGTTTAACAGTACTGCACACTTTAGAACCATTTCATGTCACGGTCCTGACATGCATTTTTTCCTGAATCCGTGTGTAAAATTTTAAAGGGGCGTTATAAATTTCTGTAATCTTGCAGCGACCCATGAAGCAACATGTGGGTTATCTACCAGAGCTATATAAATCAGACCTGTGCGTATGGTTGTGCAATCCTCCGTGCGTCACTTTGCAGGCCATTCTGTAAACGCTACATTTAATGTGGACTTGCTGTTGTTTCGTCCGTACAAAAATCATCAGTGAACATTAAACCACAGCCAATAACCTACGTCCAGAAACTAATCATGTTTTCAGCCATATTGTCGGGAGGAGAACAGGGGTTTTCGCTTACCAGCAAAGACGCACAGAATATCCACCGCAACCAGAATCAGTTTCTTCCCATGTTCTGCCATGTTTCTTCAGACGGCGCGCCACTTTCATAAATAATAAATAAAAACCGCGTTTGAAAGAAAAGAAAAAAAAGAAACAACCAGGCAGGAGAGTTGTAAACTGAACACCTGGAGGAACTGTGGACAAAGTACTAACAGGAAAGATTAACCTGCTCACTCTTCCGCCTCCAGTGATCCTACCTGCCCGCCTCCCTTTATGCCTGTCTATCTGTCCGTCTGCCTGTCTTTACACTGCACTGTTGGCAGGTAAGTCGCAGAGGAAGCACTTTTTTGGTTTGTCCTGCCTTTTTTACGCACGGGGGGCGCGTCTGTCTTTACAGAAAAAAAGAGAGAAAGCTAACAGATAATTTATCTTCCCGAAACGCTTGATGTGGAAAAGAGGGATATTCCCCGACTTTCTCTCTACTTTCCTTTTCTCTGCTTAGTCTGCAGGGTAATCAAATGTCCGGCAATGTTCTCTCCAGTACTGAGACTTTTTTGGGGTAAAATCTTGACACCATCACAATCTATTAGTTTTCCAAACTAATAATAAACAGTCCAGCGGTTTCACCCAACTTTGGCCTGCTTTTGCACTAACAGGGAGTCACTTAGGTAAAATATTCCACATTTGCAGGAGATCTGTGACCTGCTGACACACAGTTGTAAGGGAATCAAAGCATTTTTTTTAAATTTGATTTTGCACTTAAAATGAGTGGCAGACATTCTACTTTTTGATTCAGTGTTTATTGAGCAGCTTCATTTACTTTTTGATGTAAACGAAGTTGGATAACGATGAACGGTTGGCCCAAACATGGCCTACATGTGCAGTTTTCTAAGGGTCACATTACATTTACACTAGACTCAGGTGGGTCTGGCTACCTCAACCCAGACACCACCCTGTAGGAGCCAGATGTTAGTTATTTTTGGGGCATTTGGTCCACATCTAATCACACAGCACTTACACTGTAACCTATGTCAGCACAAAGTCTCCACACACCTGAGCCTTAAGACACAGATTAGGCAGAAATGTGTCTGCTGTCTGAGTAATATTGTACATGTAAATGATCAGCTTCAAAAATAGGATACAGTGCTGTTATTTAAACAGTTAAAAGTGCACAATTCTGACCACACGCCCGATTTGCAGACTGCTTGCAGAGAGTCATTTGTATTATCAAAATGTATCTAATTAAATATTAATTTAATTAATTTGAAAAAGCTTCCATCTCACAATTCGGACCTAATAAGGTTGTTCTTATCTCTGTTTTTATTTCCTTACCTTTCATTGTTTGTTGTGATGGCTGAATTTCAGTTAGTCTCTTTAGTTTAAAGATTTTACACACAGACTAAATAAAGATTCCTTTACAGTAACTATAATGTGGTTTGCTGAAAACAAATATATATATTTTATTGGCGTGATGAATCCAAACACAGAATTATCACACAGTATATTTAATGTTTTACTCTTGAAATTCTGGTTCATACATTGAAGTGGATATTTTAATTCTCACAACGTACAAATTATGTAAACCAAATGCAAATTCAGCTCGGAAGTATTCACAGTTACAAAGATGGCTCATTCTCTTGTAACGATAAACTCAAGTCAGCAGCAGCATTTTGAGGGGTCTGACTCTGAGACGTACATTTTCAAAACATGAGCCCATTTTCCAAACTGCACGTGTGTAACAGCAAATAGGTAACGTGTGTAGCGGAATAGTCCAGACAAGCTGTAACGAACCAGAAAGGTAAGAAATGCTGTTAATGGACTAACTAACAAAGACTAGTTAGTCTTTGTTCACATTATTCATAACTAGTTCAAGTCCTTTTTATATATAACTAAATCTATATCTTCCTACTTAGATAGATACAGATATAGATATACACACTCACTGGACACTTTATTAGATAGACCTTGCTAGTGCTGGGTTAGACCCCATTTGGTCTTCAGGGCTTCATGGCATAGATTCAACAAAGTGCTGGAAACATTTTGGGCCATACTGACATGAGAGCATCGCACAGCTGCTGCAGATTTGTTGGTTGCACATCAAATTTTGCTAATCTTTTATTCCACTACATCCCAAAGCTACTACTGATACTGGAATGAGATCGTGTGACCAGAGGCCATTTAAGAACTCATTGTTATGTTCAAAGAATCAGTTTGAAATGATTTCAGTTCTCTGACATGGCGTGTCATTTTGCTGGAAACAGGCACCAGAAGATGGGTACACTATGGTCGTAAAGGGATGGATGTCATCAGTAGCAATAATCAGGTAGGCTGTGGTGATTAAACAATGAGCAGTGTGCCAAAAAAAAACATAAGATCATCACCGCCAGCCTAAATTGTTGATATAATGCAGGAATGATTCATTTTTTATGTTTTTTACTCCAAATTCTCACGCTACCATGTGAATCTCACAACAGAAATCGAGACTCATCAGACTAGGCAACATTTTGGCACCGCATGTGGTCTTCTGCTGCTGTATGATGCATACTTCAAGGTTTAACATCTGTGCGTTCAGATATATTCTTCTGAAAATGTTGGTTGTAATTAGTGGCTATTTGAGTTGCTGTTGCCTTCCTATCAGCTCAAAGTAGTCTGACCATTCTCCTCTGACCTCTGGCGTCAACAAGGCATTTTCGCCTAGAGAACTGCTGCTCACTGGATATTTTCTCTCTCTTTCTTTTTTTTACTCTGGACCATTCTCTGTAAATCTCAATAGCTCAGCAGTTTTGGATCAGCAGCCCACCTAAAACCAATAACCATACATACTAAAGTCATTTAAATCTCCTTTCTTCCTCATTTTGATGCTCAGTTTGATCTTCAGCAGATTGTTGTCCACATGTCTAAATGCACTGAACTGGCTGATTAGACTAACCAGTTGAATTTGTGTATCTAAAAGAGTGCCCAGTGAGTGTATGCTTTTTTTTCTTCACAGGCACACACATAAAGTTTTCAGATACCTGATTTTAACTATATAAGCAACAAGAATAAATCACTTCACTAAAAATAGAAAAATAACAGCCAACTCAAACATCAGTAAAACACAGGCAGCAGTTTGCATTAACATTCCTCGGCATTGACAGCCAAAACATGCAGTGTGCATATTAGTAACATGAGAAAAAAACCCTTCATAATTCCTCAAACATATACAAAAAAGTAACAAATCAATCGCAAACGACCGTGTTTACATATATATAAAAATAATCCATCCTCCCTTTGACTGCTCATATTTATCTTGTCCCATTAAAAAGATGTTCTTTACAGAGCCAGGCCAGCTGTTACCCTCTGTTTTCACTTTCTATGCTTCTGTAGAATATAGCTTAATATTTACTGTAGAGACAACAAAGTGGTATCCACTTTCTCATCTCCTTCTTAGGAAGAACTCATATAAGTGCATTTCCCTAAATGTCAAATGTCAATGGCAACTGATTCCTGTTCACATCATTTTTGATGGGAAAGATTCCCCAGCCAAAGCTTGAGAACATTCCCAGCATTGTAAAATTCCCAGATGCATGAAAGGGGCTAATGTTAACTAAACCATTGTCAGCTGACCTTACTCATCTTTAAATTCATTACAGTTACTACATCCTGACTTTGAAATTATATGACTACAAAAAAGTGTAAAATAAAAACAATTTTTTCCATATTTTATGAATAGGAGGCAGCAAGGTGGTGCAGCGGTTTCCACTTTTGCCTCACAGCAAGAAGGTCCTGGGTTGAAATCCACTGGCCACCCGGGGCCTTTCTATATGAAGCTTGTATGTTTTCTCTGGGTACTCCAACTTCCTCCCAGAGATATGGATGGGGTTAGGTTAATTTATTTTGCCCTATGACAGTCGGGATAGGTTCCAGCCCCGCCCCCCAGCAACCCTGAACTGGATAAGCAGAAGATGGATGTGTGTGTGCCTTTACATATAAATAAAACATAATAATGACATTTTTGATTAATAAATATTATGTACTTCCCTTCCATGGTACTAAACCTCCAAGGAAATGTAAGGGTCACATTCCACAGGACAGTAGGAGAAATCCACAAAGATAGAAGGGAGAAACTGTGAAAATGATGTAGTGATATTATCTGAAGACTCACTGGGCTGACGGAAGTTGTTAGCCCGGAGCAATGAGTTAAAGCTGCTTTGAGAAAAAGGATGCTTGAGGGAACTGATTTCAGTTGTGTGAGAAGGTAAAACAGTGGAAGAAGATATACTGCTTAAGTCAGAGAAGGAAGCAGGGATTTGATGGTGCTGCAGAAAATTATGTGAGGTTTTCTGTTCATCCTTGGGCTGTGATTGAGATGGCTCGCTAGCTCCACCTAGCTGCAACTTAACATCATTGACGTTAGCTGCCTTGTGCTGCCAGCTGTACTGGTCACAGGAGAGGTGCAAAAGAGGCCCGGGAGTATTCTGGAGCGGTTTGGATAACGTGACACTGGAGTAATCTGAGCAGCAGGGGGAGAGATCAGTTGCAGACCTTCTGGTTAATGTTTTCCTTGATATACTAAGGTCAAGTGGAGACCGGAGACTGGAATATGTTTGCAGATTACAGACACCCTGATAGCTGTGGTCCTGATCCATGCTGGAGTTCTCCAGCTCACCAAGCACAATGACTTCAGAGTATTTGACTGCAGGCTCCTCCGGTAGCACAAGAGGATTTATACTCTGTGGAAAAAAAGCAATCAAGTCATGCAATTTTGTTTCTATCTCTATTCTTTAGCTTTAGAACAGAACAAACAAGAACTGTAAAAGTGGCAAAGAGCACAGACTGCTTTCTCTGTCTGCTTGTGTCTCCTGGTCACATATGTGGCAGCTGACATGTGAAATACAGAAAGTAAAACTGAAATTATTTCTACCTACTGTGAAAGACTGTTTAATCTAAATGGGTCAACGCATCCCTGCACGTTGTCATTTCAGCTGACAAAACAACTGCAATTTCATAAAAATGGCCCTGAGAAGCTGTGTATTGTTAAAATAAAAGTATTAATGTTTATATTTCCTTTTTTGTCATCAAATCCCCCAAAAACTTGAATATCAGCTAGTGTGATAATCACTGTGATACTAACTTTGGCTAGTCAAAAAGAGGTTTAAAGTAAAATGCATAACCTCGGGAAGCTGTGCTGTGTTGTATGCATTATATGTTGGCCCCAGCACAGCAGACTAGCCTTGAAGGGAGGCTGTCATACAGTCAGCAGGCAGAACAGACTGTGACGCAGTGAGATGGAAGGTGTTATGTAGTTAGTATGCTGAATGCATTGGAAAGGCTGGACTATGCTGGATGTTACTGTAACAACGAAAGGGGGTGAGCAGTGACTCCTTACTCTATATAAGTGAGGACACATGATAGCTGTCTGTCTCTGTGTCTTTGTTTTTTTGTTGGTTTTTTTTGTCTTTGATCTGTCTGTTTGGTCTGTCTTTTCCGTCTTTTTCCACTGCTGGTGCATGTGCTTAAAGGTTGATACCATAGGGTTTAGCTTCGCTGTTCTGATGGGTTGTTTTTTTTGTTTATTTGACTCTGCTCTTTTTGTAGAAACTCAATAAACATTGCAATGAACTCTGCGTTTGTCCAGAGGATCTTTTTTTTTTGACTCTCCTTTGATCTAAAAAGTTGAATCCACAAGTGACCGGCCAGAGAAAGTTTATCAGTTTGGCTCCAAATTTTTTGGCAGTCCAATGACCCACTTTTGGAGACAGCCTCAAGTGGCCATCTGAGGAACTGCAGTTCTTGGCACTTTGTATTAACTTCCTTACCCAGTGTGGCTTGGTTCCCACTGACAGTAGACTTAAAATGGATCAACAACAGGTATTTTCACTTTTAACTAACTGGGCAGCATATTTTTTCTCATCAAACATTATTTAACAGCAGTGATTTGTTTTTCAGCATTTCCCGCCATAGATTGGTGCAATAAAGTGTGCCCTTTTAAATAGCGGTGAGCTCCATAGAACAAACAGTTCTTTATGTCAGGCTTTTGCAACTCAAACAATACATGAAAGAAGGATCAATTGATTATTGGTTTTATTGTGATTGGCTGAAAAAACCCACTGATTTACCTCCAAGGTAGTTTTAGGGGCCCAGTGGGACAAGCTGCTGTTGGAAGGATCAGGGACATCTTTACACAGCTTCTCTTTCACACTAAACATCACAAAATATATGAATTAATAAGTAAGTAAATTTTTAAAAAAAAGGTAAAAATTCAATGCAGGGCTTTGCATACAATAGCTATATGTTTGTATAAGATGGATATTTAAATGGATATCTTACATTCCATGTTGTGCTAGGCAGGCCATCAGTATCAGTGCCAATATAGTCAGCACGAGTGGAACGACCACATACATCATTACCGAGATTTCCTCAGAGCCTTCAAAAAACACAAAGTTGTTAAATATAAAGGTAGGTGTGTGTTTTCTTTCTTTTTTTTTTTAACTTTTAAGGTTCATTTAAGTTTGTCCTCACGTATGTGCACATTAGCCATGGTCCCAGTTTCTCCGGCGCCAGCCTCAGTATTGGCCTGCATGAAGATGGCGTAGTTACCAGGTGACAGATTGTGCAGCGTGTAGCTGCGAGCGTGACCAGGAACAAAAACACCTAAATACACAAGAGAAGCTATAATTGGCAAAATGTGATAAGGTAGGAGAACCATCAAGTCATAACAAATGGAAGGAAAAACAAACATAAAGCCTTTTATCTCTTTTTCTCTCGGTTAATTTCATCCTCAAAGGAAAACAAAGACAAGTCGGTTTAACCTTGCCCTTCCAAAAGGATTGCTTTTGATTCAGTGGTGTTTAAAAAAATGCATTATGTATTTAATATTTTCTAGATAGTTCTGTAGTTTTTCATCTATGCTTCACGTATCCTTTTGCATTGTAGCATGTTTTTTATGAGTCTGAGCACACGAAATGGCCATTACATTCTGCTGCATAGTAAAGGTTTAGTATTGTTAGTCGTGTTTCTGCTGTGCAAATCCGAGAGTGGTTGTTTTATGATTATGGTAGTTTACAGTACTGTGAAAAAGTCTTATCCCTCATTTCTTTTTATTTTGCTAGCAAAACGGGAAGCACATGCACCAATTTATTGAAACATGCAAACAGACATGGAAATACAGTATCTATGTAAATGTTGAGGTCCGGGCTCTGGGGAAGCCACTGTGTTTTTTTTTTTCTATCCAAGAATGTTTTTAGTGCACTGGCAGTGTGTTTTTTTTCTCATATTGACAAAATGAAGCCACCTAATCAGATGCTTTCCAGATGGTACTGCATGGCAGATCAAAATCTGACTTTAAGTTTCTGTGTTTCTGTGTAATTCCATCAATCTCGATGAGATTGGGCTAAAATACAGCCCCAACCGTGACAGAGCCTCCTATCTTTTACAGATGACTGTTGACACTCACTGTTATTTCTCTCCTGAACTTCTCCGCATGTGTTGATGACCAGTTGAACCAAAACTTTCAATTAATCACGCCATAAGACCTGTTCCCAATGATTTTCAGTCCAGTTCTTGTGTAATTTGGCATACCTCAGCCTTTTCTCCCTGTCTCCGTTCCCTAAGAATGGTTTCTTGACATCCACTGAGACCATTCCTGATTAGTGAACAGTAGACAGATAAACTGAAGGGACATGACTTTCAGATAGTGTTCATCTCCTGTAGATAGTTTTTGTTTTGTTTTTTAGCCTACCACGTCTTCTTTTGTCCTCCATTTGTCCATTTTCCTCAAATTTCTAAGAACACACTGCCATGCCAGAATATGCAAATGTTTTTCTGTCTCTCTCTTTTTGTCTGAGAATATGCAAAACCTTCAGCTAATGCGTTTATACTTTTCATGCTTGCTTGGTTTTTTTGTTTTGGTTTGGTTTTTTTCCATTTACACTATGTAAAATTTTATTTTCTATATTTTACTATATTGCATTATTGCTACTTTTATTGTATTACTGTAAGGTGACCTTCAGAGTCTAAAAGGCGCTTATAAATAAAGTGTATTATTATTAATACCTCTTTGGAGAGCAAAGAGCAAAAACATTATTTTATGACTGTCAAATGTGTTATCTTTGGCTTTCTTTTCTTTTTTACATTCAAATAAAGAAATGGGAAAAAACAAAAATGCCTTTTTTGTGGCAAGCTGCTTGTAACAAAGTGCCTAAATATCCAAATTAGGGGGAATAAAGGATACATATTGAATGAGCCACAGGTTAACATTAAATGGCTTAAGAAACAACACAAAAAAAACATTCATTTAAAAAAAAATATAGAGAACTGTTGCTCAAGACCACATTCTTTTGTTTGTCTGATGAAGTACTCATAAAGTGCTGACTCATTTATACAGGGATGGAGTTGTTAAAAATAACAAATATAGGGTCTTTACTTTACAATATAAAGCACCTGGCTGTGAAGCTGGAGTCTGCTACAGCAGTGATTTGACTAAATGTCAGCACGCTAGCATGCTAATGGTGACAATAAAAACATCCTGATGTTTAGAAGGTTTAGTAGTTGCACAAACCAAAGTAATGCAAAAATGATCACCTTGATGGTGGTGCTACATGAATATGCTGTTACATTTCACAGCATTTAATACTATTATAGTTTGGAAATTTTACTAAGAACCAAATGTGCCAAGTTCATGTCAGGAGTCGAGAAAAAGTCTGCCATTATCAGTAAATCTATGTTTGCCAAGTAGATGCTGGATGTTAAACTGAAAGACAATTGCAGCTTGTTGGAGTGAAATGAAACAATAATCAGATAATATTTAAGGCCATTTTCATCTTGTTGCTGATCACTTTTGTTCTGTACACATGTAGCTGTGTATAAAGTACAGGTGTGTCTTCATATGTGTGTGAAGGACTCACTCCTTGCTGGCTGGTCTCTGGTTCTGTAGTACAAAGTGTAGTTGCAGAGGAAACCACGAAGAAGCTCCACAGGTACAGGACTCCAGGTGAGCTCCACCGTGCCACCTGAGATCTGCTGCACTTTTACGTCAAGACCAGCTGAGGGTGCTGTGCGGACAGAAACACGAGCAGGCAGTACGATGATGGCGATGATAACTAAACCACATGTTGTCAGAAAAAGGCTATACCCTTATTTCACAACACCATCCAATCTGATTAAATTGTTTGCACTAGGCAACTGATATGATATCATCTTGCCCGCAAGTAGGTGACCTCTTTCTGTGAGAGTGGGCAGCATTTCTATTCCTTGCCCCCCTGTTCCAGATCTTGAGACAATGTCCCTCATTTTGACTGGCTCTGCAGAACATGCACTTTCTAATGTCTACCTTTTTATTATAATGAAATCAAGTTTTAGCTTATCTAATGTGATGCCAATCAGTGAAAGTTGCAAATGAGCAAAAAGTCACAAGCTTTGCAGATTTTGATGAATATGATGGAAACTCTATTTTCAGAAAAATAAAGTTTTTCTCCTTTCTAATTTTGCACTAAGGGAAAATATGATATGAAGTGGGAATGTGTGCATGCCATAAAAATGTCAGATAAGGCTTAAAAAAAAAAAAAGGTTAAGCCAATTTATGGACACATTACTAGTAAAACCCAAAGACTGTAACTGAAATAATATAATTAATAACAGAGAAATGAGAATACCAGAGTACATAATAACTACGGCATGAGAACATAAGAACAAACTCCAGCTTCATTTTATTTTTATTTGTATTTAGTTAGCAGGAGAGAGGGAAAAGCTGCATTCAAATATATCTGCCTTCATCCAAACATTGGTTGGTGTCGCTATGCATTTAGTTTGTTGGGGCCTGGTGACCCTTTTAATCATAAAGAATATGCTGCGTTGATCTAGATCACTGTCATGACTTAATCAGCACCAACATAGATTAAGCCAACAAAAGAAAAATTAAAACGGCAGCTAAAAGTGACTTTAAACCATATGTGACTTGTTTGTGTTGCAATTAGTCTTACCATGCTTATCAGCAATGATGTGATCATGGTTTTCATGATATACAACACAAAGTCATTGACTTTCATATTGGACAAACAAGCGTCAATCAATCTTGTGACATTCGGATCTATAAATTAAAAGCTCACTTATGAAGAGCCTCTGAGTGCACTCAATACAGGCTGTTGCTGAGAAAAAAGAAAGTTGTAACAGAGCTTATAGTACTTGTACTATAAGCTCTGTTACAACTTCCTTTTCCTTACAACCCATCTCAAGCATTAACGCTGCCTTTCAACTTCTGATTTACCTTAAAAGAAAACAGTTACATATATTTTTTCATGCGTGTTTCTAATTTCCAACATTCTTCAATCATTGTCCACATGAATTACACAATTTTACTTTGAATTTTATGGACTAATTTGCAAGAACATTTTTTAAGAGGTGGGGCTTGAGCCAACTTGAAATGTGCCCTTGTAAGTGCAAAAGATGTGCACAAAAAAAATATCCTGTTTTTCATTAGATTTTTAAAAAATGTTCATCTTTAACAGATGACCTTGAGAGTAGCAGTCACATGCACAATGGAGAAATCTGTGTATTTTTCTTACTGTATTTTTCACAGTAAGAAAAATACACAACACTGAAAAAAGTCAAGCAACAATCACACTGAGGTTGAAAGGCGACTTTAAAGCGCAGCATGAGACAACTGCAGACCACATACTTCCTTTTCGTGTGTACACGTAGAGCGTTGTGTTTTTCCCTGCTCCTCGTTCGCCATATATGGCTCTCACTGAAACAGCATAACGCTCCATTGGCTTTAATCCCTCTGAAAAGAAATCAAATGCGTGTGACACTTTACTTCTCTGCTCTGTGTCTTCCTCATAAATCAGTATCTTGATAAGTGGATATTAAGATTGATGGCGCTGCAGTTTTAAACAGGCAGAGCTGTATTTTACAGGATTACCTGTGATAACCAGCGATGTACAGGAGCGATTCAGCTTTTCCCAGTGTAGCGTGCTGCTGTTTTTCTCTCTGACGGCAAACCACTCCACCACATAGCTGCTCACAGATGGATCAGTTAGAGCCACCCACCGAACCTCCAAGCTACTGTCGCTCAGAGGAGTTGCAGTGATGTGGCTCGGGGATGGTGGCTCTGTGGATTGAGGAGGAACCAGATGACTGCCACAGGATTTGAAAACCAGTTGTTAGTGCATCAAATACATGCACTGCATGTTTAATGTTCTTATTTTTCTGGCGTCTGTTGTTTGAAATTGGTCTTTTATAATGTCATAAATTACCAAAAGTCAGATTAAACACACTGGTGCATCTGCACCATTATTAGTACACTTTGTTGTCTAATTTGTTCACAGGATTTCTTTTAATGTAATACCTGCCTTTCCGCCAATGAAAGATCTCTTTATGACAGACGGATTAACTTTTAACAAATGCAGATCACAAATGCATCAAAAGGCTTTGTAAATGATTCAAAGACCTTCTTTGGGCCTTGTCATGCTTTGCTCCTCAAAAGAATTATTATTATTATTATTTTGTAGTAAGAATCAGCCGCATGACATCTGGCGTGCCGCTATATTAAGTATTTTTGTTTCCTGAATTCAGGTTCAGGTCAGACAGGCAGGAACAACCTTCTTGTCCAGTGGGGAAAACCCCAACATGCAGTTGTTGAACTATATATACCCAACAGAGTCCAACCCCTCTTCAGCAGACTGGTTCCTGAACCCAATTTGTGGGTTGAGGTGAGCTCAAGTATATCTAGCTGGTATCGCTTGGCCTCAAGTACTAGGCTCAGGCTAAAGAGGTGACACTCCATGTATACAAATCCAGTTTCAGCAACTGAGAATCAGATTGCCAATTCTTTGACCACTGCCTAATCCACACTGCACTAGACCTTTATGGCCCCTTGTAGCTCTATAAAATTGGTGTTAAGAGCAATGTGCTATGATTTAAGATTTGACTGTTTTGTGTTGGTTAATGAGACATAAATGACTTGACGCATGCTCAATAATGACGTAAGGAAATTCCAGAAAGTTGATTCAGTTCATCTGGATGCTATGTTTTCAGCAGGAAAAAGGCTTCATCAAAGAGCCAAGTCACTGTGGATTTCATGGAGAAGGCTTGTTTGTTTGTTAAAAAAAAATCTTCTTGTTAAATTCCAGTATTTAATTTAAATCTTTCTCCTCATATTCCAAATTTTGGATAATCAGGCTCCATCATACCTTAAAGACCTTGTACTATATTATCCTGGTAAAGCACTTAGTTCTCAGACTGCAGGCTTACTTGTGCTTCTGAGAGTGTCACAAAATAGAATGGGAGGTAGAAGCATGATCTGTCAGTCCCCTCTCCCGTGAAACCACTCCCAGTTTGGATTGAGAGAAAAAGACCCTCTCTACTTTCAAGATTAGTTCCCAGAAAGCTGATTTTATCCACCTGGATTGCTGCGTTTTCAGTAGCAGAAACATTTAATCATGACTTAATCAATTTCAGCTGACTGAAGATTTCTCCAGTCTTATAAACTGTATAATTACATAATGACTAAAACGATTAACAATGAGCCACAGTTTTATGATGATTGCTAATATAGAAATTGTCATCATCCTTGATGAGTGCTATTCACAGAGAGATGGGAAACGGCTACAATCACAAGATGGCAAAAGATGTACTCTTAGGCCACATCACTGGTTCACCGATGGTTTTCTTCCTCCTTCACTCCCTCCTCAAATCAGCATTCCTCCCTGACCAGGATGTGCAAATCCTCATCATTGAAGAAATCGTCACTGGTCAATTTAGGTGTGAATAGATGGCAGAATGTGTGTTGTGCCATTATGGCTCACTGTTAGACAATGGTGCAAGTTTTGGTCATTATGCAACTGCACTGTTTATAAGGCTGGGAAAACCTGCAGCCAGCCGAGACTGAAGAAATTAAATTAAATGTTTGTTCCACTTAAAATGCCGCGTCCAGGTGAAATAGAGCTGCCTCATACCTTTAGTTATACTGCAATAGGCTCAGGCTGCTTCTAGTGATGCACTGAATACTTCTTGACTCGCCTCTATTCACCCCCCCGTGTGTTTACACACAACGATTACATTAATTGTTGGCGATTATTAAACTCTGTTACTCTCTTCCATAATGTGTCTTTTGTCCTGTCTCCCTTTGCTCTCTTCTCTTTCCTCTGACCTAACCGGTCGCAACAGATGGTCTTTACCTTGCTATACAATGCACCTTGAGGCGACTGTCACTGTGAATTGGCGCTATATAAATAAAAATTTAATTAAACTGAATTCTGTGGTTGCCTCTTTTGAGTGAAACACGAATACTGTGGTCTACAACTTGGAAAGAATAGGGAAAAGAGAAATAATGGGTGGGGTGGCCTTCCTAACTTGGGCATCTTTGTGTTACAGATAAAAATACAGACAGAGATCTTTTAACTACTCCCCAAGAACCTTTTGTGGGAGCCAACTGCCAAATGTCTTCATTATAAGTAGGAACTGTATTATTAGAAACATGTATGATTCATGACACTTCCATGCCATGTCAATAAACATGTCATGTTTAATTGGGAAATTTGTCAGAGACCAATAATTAACAGTTACTTTCAGTATAATCCTCAAAGACAATGTATTAGAAGTGCATTCAGTCCACTATGTGCACCTTCAGTAATTATCAGATAATGATAATAATGCAGAAAATCATCTCCTACTAAACAGCGATGCCTGAGGCCCTACCTGTTTCAGAGGATCCGTGGAGCGAAATCTTAGATTCTGGTGAAGCGCCGGCAAAGGTGGAGGCTGTCAGAGTGCAGAAGCAACGTCCAGCAGGAAGAAGCAAGCTACAGGATGTACTCAAATGGTGCAAATATTTGCAGCTCCCATGATCACTCAAGATCAGAGTGCTTTCTGTCTGGCAAGTCACGTTGTAAAAGATAATTTTGCCATTGGCCAGAAAGTGAGGTAAGGGCTAAAAAAAACAGAACGAGAAAGCAGTGACTCAAAGCAATATAACATTATGGAGATTTTAATTAAGCAATCCTGTTATATAAACGCAGATTTTTAAATTCTCTCTCTGTTTTCTCAGGCTGTCTCAGTCTTGCTCTAAACCTGAATCAAACTTAAATGCAATAAACGAGTAAGTTTAGGGAGACATAAAAGAAATTAGAGACAGCATAGGGGTGGAATGGTGATTAAAAACAAATTGAATCCCAAAGATTATTAAATGGTAAAACTCTAAAGCTCAGAGTGATAGTCATAAGATATTAAACTAGCAAGCTCAAATTCTC
>VVHJ01021273.1:2568-23742 GCA_015107715.1 Tylochromis polylepis
TCCCTGACTACTTGGCTTATGCAAGAATAAAGTGACTCAGTAAATGAATGATTCGCAGTGCAGACAGTTGATGTGTCACATCAACTACCTGCTCTATACAATAGGTATAAGCTGTTGACGTTCCTGATTTCAACACACCCTCTCCACCAGAGTCTTCCACTAATCTGTCAATGTTAAGGTTCTGGCTCATGCTCCTGTGCTCCACTCTGATGTTGGGGAAATGACTCACTAAGACTTCTGAGTGCAATAAATGTTCCTCTTCTCAGTCTCAAAGATGTTCAGACAGCAGCTGGCTCACACATATGAGCTGAATATACCCACACATACAGTTTATCCTTTGCATTAGGGGATTTTCTGTCCTGTCATCATCATACAGGGATTATGAAAATGACATTGATTGGCTGAGACAAACCACCCCCCCAAAACACACATTGTACCCTCACAGATATCATTTAGTCTCTTTTCCAGGTCTCTGTGCTTATTTCTTATTTATTTTATTTAACTTTTTTTTTTTTTAACCAGGAAGTCTCTTGAGATTAACATTTCCTTTTCAGGAGAGACCAGGCCAAGTAGGCACATCATCACAGCATTACAAGTTAAACATCAAAAATTACATCAAATACATAAAAGAAGATAAAACAAGTCAAAACAATACAAATACAAGGTCCAGTTTCTGAGTAGCAGGTACACACTTCAGTTGCAGAAGTCTTTATGAGAGCTCTGAACTCTTCCATTGAAACAAAAGCATTCGGCTTTAATGTCCATTGAAGTTTATTCCATGACCAAGGTGCAAATTAGCCAAGTACAAATCAAATCAAACCACAAATCAAAGCAGCTGTTTGAAGATGTTGAGGGTTTACACAGATATAAAAGGAAGCTGTACATAAAACTATAACAGTGAAGTTGTCTCATTAAACCTAGTGAAGGCCAAGAAAGCAGATTATAAAGTACACAGTGACAACAAATTTGATATGACATGTAAAAAAAGCTGCGAGTCTAGACAATGAAACGCAGAGTAAGCAGCATGCAAATGCCACCATAATCAACGACATTTAAGAATGTCACCTGTAGAGGTTTTTTTTCCTGTCTGATAAATTAAAATCATCCATATTTCAGTAATAAAAACCTAATCTAGCCTTCAACTTTTCACAAAGTGCCCAATATGCACTCTAAAGGAAAGTCTGTCATCCAACCAAATACCTAAATATTTGTAGGATGACAGTCTTTCAGTAAAATCTCCTCCTAGGTGTTATTCATACGCAAGTATTTGCATGTCTCAACAGTAAAAAAAATGCTTGTTGTAGCTATACAAACTGCAATCTGTTTATTCCACATCATTACAAATTATGGATGCTAATATGCACTGTTTACATTACCTAGGTAGTTGCACACTGTCATGATTGAGCTTAGAAACAAAAGACCGTTCAGGCTTCATGATTTTTGCCCTACACTCCCCATTTTTCCTTCTTTTTGCTTACTCATATAAACTGCTTCATTTCTTTTCACACCCCGGGCTTCGACATTCAGTCCTCGTTCAGTTTTTACACTTGAGCCCTCGCAACCCATCCCCCCACATCTGTCTCTACTGGAGATGATAAAGCAAAGAGTGGATCCGTATGTCTCATTGGGGGCATGGAAGGAGGAAATGAATAGACTTCTACTGTTGGCAGTGAGGTAATCAAAGGCTGACATCTTGATCTTTGGATGGAAACATCAGCAGGGCAAAGGGGGAGGGTGATAAAGTCAGATAACGTGTGTATTATGACTACATATATGGACACTCTGCTCCGTTAACCTTATGGACTCATTCGTGCATTCACAGTATACAAAAGCGTGGGTGGGTGGGGGGGTGTGATGACAGAAAATGTGCCTAGAGTGACTTCACTGTACACTCTGTTAAACCTGACTAGAATGGATGTGGCTCTGGGAGGGAGAGCTACAGTAGAGAGAGTGAAATGGAAAAGTAGGTCATCATGCTTTGCATCGGGTCACACTCAGATGCTTTGCTGAGAGAGCGAAACACCCTTCACTCTTTCTCCTTTCTTTGCTACGTGCACTTCGCTTTTAAAGGGGTGCGCTGTTATTGGAGATTATTTTGCACAGTAATACTTGTCGCCATCTCGTTTCTCATCACTATTTTCCAGACAGCCCGGTGCACATGGAACAGCTGAGTCCTCAGTTTTGCATAATGCCCACTTTATGTCTTTATTGTTGCACTTGATGCTATCAGCTGATCGTTTGCATGTTTATCGCTTACCTGGGTGTCCATCTGATCTGCCTCTTTCTGTCTGTATGAACAGTGATTCGCTGGTTATTTTCTGCACCCGCCTGCAGCCTCTACAAGCTGGTCTCAGGTGGTGATTAAACATAAATTCCTCTAACCTTGCCTGCAACAAGGAGAGCGCTGAGTGTTGTTGATCCTCATCGAGACAAACCAGCAAATCAGCCCAACCTTGGCTGAATAATTCATTTTCATGCACTGAATGATGATATTGCTCTTTGACTGAAGCAGCTGAATAATGGCGTTATTGCTCTTAGACCACATGATGCCCATCAGACTCTTACGTTGCTTCAGCCTAAGTGGGTGCTTGTCATGTGGCCAAAAGACAGGCATTGATTTACAGAGCATGATTTCCTTAAAGCAGTAAATGATAGCTACCCCGAAGCAGGTATGATTACACTTTCACCTCTGGGCAAACATACAGCACAGTATAAAACAGCAAAAACCATCTACTGGGATCTTAGAAGCTCACTAATTAAAGCACTGTATGTTAAGCACATATTTCCTTACTGTTCCATACAGATTAACAAACAAAATCCACCATGTTTATGAGGTGGAAATGCTTTTAACCAGGGCACTAAGCTAAGCTAACTAGCTGCTGCCTATAGTCTTGCTTACTTTCCCACTTTGTTCCAGCTTTAATGCTGCTTTTTGACAGAATACAGTACTATATGAAACTTTTGCTACCAGGAAGCCAAACCTTCTTGTAATTTTTTAAAGAGCAATAGTTCTCCAGGACTTCTGAAACTTCTTCGGACATTGGCTGCTTTTTCACTCGTTTTCAGTCCAGTCCTTGTGCCTGACCATTTTTTCTTTGTTAAGCCCTCTAACACTGGCCTATGAATAGTTAAAGCATAAAAACGTAAAAACTCAAGTGATGAACCAGTGTTGTGGCTACACATAACAGACAACTTAGCAAAAAACTGACTTGAAATGGTATCTTTAGGCACTCTGTTACTGGCATGCTAAAGTATGTCAATCTGATTTAAGTCCGGACTTTGACTACGATGCACTACCACACTACCGCCACCATCTTTGACTGTTGGTATGAAGTTCTTTTTATCAGATGTTGTGTTAGTTGTAAACCAGATGTAATGAAACACAAACCTTCTAAAAAAAACTTTTGTCTGGTCAGTCTACAGAATATTTCCCCAAATATTTTTTGTTGGGATTACTTTTTCACACAGGGCCAGATAGGTTATGATAACTTTTTCCCCTCAATAAATGAAATCAGTCTTTAAAATTAATTTATCTTTGTCTAACAGTAAAACTTCTTTAGTGATCTGAAACACATAAATGTGACAAATACGCAAGGAAATAAGAAATAATAGCACTGTGGCTCTGAGGAAAAAAACACTCCTAATTGTAGGCGAGCTTATCAGCAATCAGACCTCCTCAGTGGTGCCGCACTTCCAGTCCCATCCCCTAGTTCCTCCCCGGATGCAAGTGTCCACTTTAGGGTACCGCCCTGCATCGTTATTAGTTATTTTCCACAAGGAGGATAAGTGATATACAACTCAAGACTGAGAAATAAATAAACAAACACATCAGTAAACGAGTAAGTTAAAAAAAAAGTAACTACTAGACAATAAACAAAGAAATTAGTGGAAGAGCAAGACTGTTTTTGCAAGCCTGAGATGGAATTAAAATTACATTTAGATTCATGTTATTTTCCAACATAATAGTGCTTCTAATGGTAACAGATGTAATGGAGGAGCAGTAGAAAATACAAATGTTTCTGAGTGGGTTCAAAGGTTTTGCTAGAATGCGTTGCATTCATTTTCCCTCACGGCAAAACAGTATTAAAGCCTGTGTGTGTATATGCACTTTTTTCTTCAACAGCACAGTAAACTGCAGCCTTCAGAATGATTGTAAATGTGTTTATTCCTTTTCTCCTCCCCATGTAAGGGCTTTAAGTGACCTATCTGACCCCAGGGCACTCATCCAACTGTTTTTCCATTTCTTCTCTCTGCTGGTTAGGCTAGGCTCTTACACCAGCATACTAACTGTGTCTGAACACTCTCTTTTAGTTCATTCCCCTGGGCTACAGGTCCAACATAATTAGAAAACATAATTATCATTCATTTAGCCATTCATCACCTCCCTCCACCCCCATATTGTTTAATGAGATAGTTTGTGCAAAAGCTGTTCCCAGTTTATGAGAAAGCATGGTTGTCCATGGAGAAGTCGTTTATACAGGCTGTCAGGGCAGCAGTTTAATAGGTGGATAGAGTTTGAAGTGTAGCTGTTTTCAGTGTGTATTCATGAGCTCTGGGAATGCTTGCTTATGGGTGATGAAGCACTAACCCTTCAAGTTCCAAAAAAATCTCCCTTACACAGCAGGAGCCTCTTGTGGCCTAGTTTTCTTGTTTCTTATCTGACGGCACGCTCGTTTCATCGCGGGAAGCTTCCAGGCTTCGGGGCATGCAGATAAGATAAGAGTCTTGTTCTGTCATTTGGAAACATCACCTTGGAGCCATATGCTCTTTTATTAACACTCTTGTTTCACTGAGGGCTCGAACGCCCTGTAGAAATTCCTGGGAAGTGAGTTGTAATGTTAACTTTTTATTGTTGGAATTTAGCAATGAGTATCCATCCCTTTATACTCATAAAAGGGGCCACTTACAGGAGTCCAGCACACCTATGTTTGGTGAAATGCGTGGCCGTACGTGGGTGCTGATTCATGAAGGGAGCAGAGCATTTTCAAATGGATCTGCAGCATCTGAGAATACATCTGAATAAAAACCTGAGCCACAAAACCAGAAAAAAAAATCAAACCTGGTGTTTGTGTGTTTGCATAACAACCACAGACTTCAAACCATACAGCAACAAATAGTAGAACAAAACTGGAAACCCTGGACATTCCTTTGTGATGATGACATTTTGTTCAGATGCAAAGTCAAGTCTCAGTGTTGCATGTTTGTCTTTATTTGAAATCAGCACAGAATATGCACAGAGAACAAAACCGAGACATCTTTAACTCCTCTGCTCGCATTTCCTCTGTTCACCCTTTTCCATGAGTTGGCCTTGCAGTGTTTTCAGGTCAGGAAGGAAAGGACGCTGTTGACTCATACTGAGCAGATAGGACAAGAGCTGTGCTGTGGGATTGTTAGGAAGAACACATGATCTTAATGTTAAACTCAGAGAAACAAATGCAGCTTCTCAGTTCAAAGGAAGTATCACAAAACTTTCTTGAAAATATTCCTTTTTGTCTTCTTGCAAAAACATCTCTGCATTCCTATCTTAAGATAGATGCAGGAGATTTCCAGTATAGGGGCATGCTGTGAATTGTTCCCTCATCTTCATTTTTTTCCCTCTCTCTTCCTTCTCAGACATCTGCAGCTCTCGCTGGAAGCGTCTCTCATGAGACCGGCAGGCATCCATAATTTCTCCCCCAATTTTTCCCCAGTGTTCCAGCTCCACTTCCGCATGTTTCCTGCGTGACCTTATCTCTCGCCTCCCCTTTCATCTCACCCCCACCGTATGCAGTGCATGCCTGTGTGTGTGCGTGTTTTAGTTTCAGTTTAGCTGTCATTATTGACACAGTGAAGACATGGGAAGTGCAAGCATTTCACAGCAAGCATTTCCACTGAGTAAATACTTCAAATGCAAGGGCTGCTCTTTGAATGGGTTACTATTAAAAAACACTTCAAATCTACATCCTGCTCAGTGTTTCTAATCTGACACATTAAGAAGAAAACCTGTGAACTAATCTGAACAGGACTGAGGGAGAGAGACTTTACTATAGCTGCAGTGAAAAAAAAAGAAGGGAAACTGTATGGTCAGAAAGGGAAGGGTAATGCTATGTGTGCGTCTGTTGCCATAGCAGTCTTTCCATTAACACACAGACTAGGGTTTTTCCAAACAGGCCTAGTCCACCTACTGACAGAATGAAAGAGTGGGTGACTGGGCGGACAAAAAGAGAAGCACCAAGCAGCTGTAGAAATGTAAGCAAAACAAAACAAAAAAAAGATAAATATAGGTCTGGTCAGGCAGTACACGGGCTAAAAATAGAGGCTGATCTACAACAAAGCAGACGAGAGAGGTAAGAAGACGAAGGAGCCTCAATACAAATAGGTGAGAGGTAGAACAGAGGCCCAGGTGAGATGCTGAGGCTTAGCACTGAGTCCTTCCTCTTTAATTAGCACGGGATAGAAGAAGGGTGCTATTTCAAGAAAATAACAAGGCGGCACCTTAATCTTCTGAATACGCCATACTGGTTGTGCGGTAGGTAGAGCACACAAACACACACACACACACACACACACATATACACAAACAAGCAATATCCCTTGAGCCCTGCGGATAGCATGAAAAGTGCAGTAAACAGCTGAAGTGGAGAAGCTTACAATCAGGTATTTGATCACATTAATATCTACATGCACCCCCTGCCCCGCCCCTTGTTTTTTTTACTCTTATGAGGCAGTTATTCATCCTTCATCCTGCTTCTGTGCTCTGTTCGGTCCACTTTGCAGCTTTACTTTCTCTCGCTGCTGCTCGACAAGTGTGCACACGCCTTTGTCTGACACAGATGCCAAGAAAAACATCAAAGTTGTCCAATCCGGCAAGAGCGGCAGGCCTGCGCAACAAAGTGAGCGATCTCACTCCACCCTGCAGTTGTGTCTGACTCTGCTTGCCTAATAAGCACCCGTAACCACAGCAAGGGCACCGGCTCTGACTCTCTCGATTCAAACCCCAGATTGCAGCACCGGCCTGCTGACATCATCGCCACTAGTCTGGTTTCTGTGCTCTTTTCTTCCCGCTAGTTGATGATGTCACAGGCACAAACAGGGTCATGTAAAAAACCAAGAGAGCCAGAAAGGGAGAGTATTAATTAGCACGTCCAGTGTGTATTTTGTGTTTTTATATGTTTTTCTGTGACATTTAGCGGTGAACTTAATGACCAAATGTTCTGAAGAGAGGAGGTGAGAAAAGGCTTTTAATGTGGTGAGACAGCGGGGCGCGTTGCTTGATCACCCAGTGGGGGCTTGGAGAGAATATTTTGGCAGGAAGATGACACATACATACTCCAACACACTCGTGTACTTAGGAAGACTGCTCATTTCTCACAACATAAAACAGAGGCTTTGTGTTTTTGACACATAACACTCACATCCAGCAGCGCGTTGTTCGTGGTTGCAAGTTTGTGACTAATCATGATGTCATGTTGGAAAACAGGAAAGGATCATTATCAGCTTCCTCTTAGGTACGCACATCATGTGTGGGTCATCTGAATGTTAAAAATGCTTTGTTTTTGCCGCTGTAGCTCACCTGGCCTGGGTTTGAGTGTGCCCCCGCAGTCGCTCCCTAGTGTCCTGTTGAATAAAGGTTAAAGTGCCCAAAGAATAAAATCTAAAAAAAATCCTTTGTTTTTGTCCTTTACAGGTACGGGAGATTTTGGGGCAGTGTTCCTGTCCAGCTCAGTTTCCTATGATCAAGGTGTCAGAGGGGAAGTACAAAGTGGGGGACTCCAGTGCACTGATCTTCATCAGAGTAAGTCATCGCCAAGATAAACCCTAACATCATCAGATGTTTGTCACAGTGATACACATCTTTGTATGCTTTCACTTTACTCTGACAGATAAGGGGACAGACACTGTTGTGTAAGAATACCTACATTACTAGTTTTGTCATGAGAATGTAAAAAATGTTGAGATTGCAGTTTTGACAGTCAAAAATATCACAAGTACACCGCAACAATAAAAGTTAAAAGTCAAACCTTATGATTTACTACTCCTTTTACCTTTATGTTAATTTAATGCTTATTAGACACAGTTTTTCATGTGAATACAATTGTATTAAAAACACACTTAGGCAAACTAAAACTACTGTGATCAATCAAGTCTGACATAACTGTGCACAGATCCTGTCCTACAAAGGATTGCCCTCAACATTTCTCCTCTTCCCAGGGTCTTATCTCAGAATTCTGGGGTCTGTACATAACCAGCCTCTGTGGGCCCCCTTCCTGTCCCCCTCCATCCCTTCATATCTCTTTGTTTTGACTTTTTTGAACAAATAATTAAGCCGATGACTGTCCACAACAGTTTGGGTAGATATTAATGATCTTTTAGCATATAACATTTAATAAAAAAACTTTCCACCTGTCATTTCTCAGCATGCTGTATTCATCTTCTTGCTCACTATCTGCTACACAGATATAAGAATGGAGCATGTAGGACTGATATTAACCACTTAACCTGCTTAGGCACAGTGCTCTTTTCAGCCTTAGAGATCAGACAAACTCAGAAAAAAGATAAATAGTATAGAACTGAAGAAGCTTCTCAGATAAGAGGTGAAACGTCTTCAAGGAAACTTAAAGAAGTCCAGACACTTTTCTTTCCAAGCTCCTTAGACTATAAATAGTATAATTACCTTAATAATTCTGAAAATTTAAGTGAGCATCCAAACTTTATTTGTGCTCATATATAGTGTTATATATAGTGTTATATATATAGTTATAGTTATTATATATATATATATATATATAGTTATAGTGTTATATATAGTGTTATAGTGTTAATTATATAACACTATAATTAAAGTAACTTAATTAAGTAGGCCTAACAGAAGTATGTAAGAATGAATTAGATTAAATTAGGTTTATGATATGTGCATTGATATGACATATAATAGCTGGAGATGTCATATATTGCAGTCTAATGGTCATTTGGATATATAGGCCACTGACTGATTTAGTAATGTATGAAAACATACAGAAAGGTGTACACAGGTATGTTGGTGTTTATTAAGAACTAGCAAAAGCTAACTAAATGCCTCCATCGCCATATAAGTGACTACCTAAAATGAATCTGATTTAACATGATTGTCTGTCTCCTAATATTTCTGGAACCATCACTTTGTTGTCACGTTGTCAGACGTGAAAACTTTAGAAAAACTTTAGAAAGTTTTATTACCAAATTACCCAAAAACAAACAAAAATAAAGCATGAGCAGTTATGCACCTGGATTAGGACAATTACTTTGAAGGTCTTCGGAGCCAGGTAGGTGGCATGTGTAATTCAACAAAAACCTGCATTGAAATTTCAACAGTTTGGTATTGAAATGGTCTGATTCAGGTTTATGGTGTAAAGAACGAAAAACTCTGTGAAGGGAATAAGATGGAGCAGTTAAATGGGTTAAGGAGTGGAGTTTCTCCTGGGATGTTTGGATTTCTGTGTGAAACCAAATGTCAGCGCCTACATGTCTGTGCCCCTGCTGGTGCGAGGGGCTTATAACATAGGGGTAAGCTGCAGGGAAGAAGGCCGCCTGTTTTCAAAATCATGGGGTTTTTGCGTATTTGTTTCAGTCTTTTCTGCATTTCTGCAGCATATGTTTAGCTGACAATACAACTATATATTATAGAGATGTGGGACAAATTAAAAGAAAAACCTAAACCTTGGACCTCTAAAGTCGGGGGAATCTAATAACTCTGTTTTGCTGTGAAGGGCAAGACAGCAACGTCATCAAAACACATAAGAAGGCCACGTACTTTTGGAAGAATGGTGTTTCTCCTGTGGAGTGCTATAGAGTTTGAGAAATAATGCAAGTGGTGCATTGAAGCTGTTCATGTAGCATGTGGTGGTCCAACATCTTACTAAGTCACCTGTTGGTTTTTCCTTTAATTTGTCACATGCGGGTGTATATTTGGCACATAGCACAGCAGGCATACAGCAATTACATGGAGCCATATGGTACTACCATATGGGCTCATTTGTTGGTTCATGAAGAGCAAGATAATATACCAACAGAAATCCCTCAGCTGTTTGGCTGAATTAAACTGGAACAGTAATATGATTTCTCTCTCTCTTGAGTGAGTGTTTATGAACTGCCTTCATCTGGCCCACTCCCAGGATTGTACTTTTCCCATCCAGACACAAATAGAGGTTTAAGTCACTTCCTGAGTTTTCCTTATCTTGGCTGTAGCCTGTTTCTCTTGGACTGCTGGTCTCGTTTTCAGTTCAAAAGCTACCACTGAACCCACACCAGGCCTCAGAGGACAGTGCAGGAAGGTCGTCTGATACCAAAGATTGATTTGGTGTCACTTACCTAACATGTACCACAGCCTGATAATGGACTCTTTGAACGGCTTTCCGGGTTTGCTGTAGGCGTGCCTGACTGCTCTAATGCCAGTATTTATTTATTTTCACTTTTAGCACCACCACTTGGCCCACATTAGGAGATGTAATGTAAAATATATGATGACATTTTTGGTAAAATTGTCCTTGTTTAAGAAATTAAGAATTTTTTTTATACATATTGAGTTACAGATAAAAAAACAAAAACAACTTCCAAATGTGTAATGTGTTCTGAATTTAGAGACTGTGAGACTTGTAGCTGCTTTCCCACACACAGGTTAAGCCCAGTCCTACACCAAAAGGAAAAATCAATGAAGATCCTTCACTGAAAAATGTTTTCAGTCCAAGATATGGTTTAATCCAGGTCTGCAAAACTGAGCCGTTGTGTTTAAAAATGGGTTGACTCTTCAGTGTTTTACAAGGCCCTTCTCAGTGTTGTAATTGTGCTCTGTGGGCATTCTCCTTGGCCTAGAAAAAAGCCAACACCATCAACTTATATAATGAACTGTGATACATGTTTAAAAAACAGCTTGTGTGATGTGCATTAGTCACTGTGACAGCCAGGAGTAACGCACAGATCGCACACCCAGAAACACCCACATACAGCTACACCTCACTCATCCGGTTTACACATTCAACATTCAACAACATCCATAAAACGGCTCCAGCTCTCAGTTTGACAGAACAGTTTACACAGAAGACAGACGGAGGGCAGTTTTATGGAAGACAAGACGGTACCAGTCCATTCCTGGAACAAGGGGGAATGAGGCGTGGTTGTACCATGGGGGTGTTTCTGGGTGTATTTTCATATCTGCAGCAATCAGAGCTCCCTGGCTGCTACAACAAGTGAGTTTCCATTTCCAGATGTGTGAACACAGCATGAATAATTAATTTTCTAGCATTTTTGTTTTAAGATTTATATTTTTATATTTATTTATAAAAATAGCATTTTTCAAAAACGCCCAACCCGAGTTGTAGTAAAGGCTAGTAATTTCCAACCTTTTTCATGCCCCGCAGCCCTGGTAGATATAAAGGATAAATGGGTTCTTTAGTCTTCATGTGATTTCATTCAGCTAACCATAACCATCAGTTATGGTTAGCACACTCTCTTTTCTACCATTTCTGCATAGCTGTTGGCCTAGTATTCAAACCATTCAGCTACGTGTCAGAATTTCACTGGGAAAAGGACCCAAGTGCAGGACATCGAAGCAAAAAGCATTTATTCACTGACAAAGAATCCAGAAATCTATGAGGTCCAAAAAGGTAATCCAAAACAGGTGCACAAGAAGAAATGCTATGAGAAAACATGGAGTACATACAAATGCAGTGTTACAGATTAATCAGCCACTGGTTTTAACCTCTGCTTCTCAATCTTCAGCGTTAGCATTTTGTCATTAGTTGCACAGGGCAGTATACACACATATGCTAATTAATTAGTGGTTATGAAGGAGGACACTGTCCATAGAAGCCATTACTAATTCAGTGTCAGATTATAAATGTGAGTATAATGCCATTTTAACAAAAGAATCTATGGACATTATTTGACTGGTGATAAGACATGGGTGCAAACAAGCAGACACAGGTGACAGTAATGAGATCGAGGCAAAAACCGGAAGTGAGAACTCAACGAGACAAATTAGAAAACTAACATTCAGCAAATATTCAGCAAAACTAACAAATATAGCGCATTTCATTACAAGCAAACTCAATGTGCTTAACACAAAAGAACCTGAGTGTAGGCCTGTGTAATTAGAAAGATTTTTAGTCTGTTTTTAATTATATACACAGATGTAACTGAACTCAGGTCAACAGGCAGCTTGTTCCAAAACACATAACCACAATAAACAGAAGCACCGTCACAAGACTTACATTTAATTCTAGGAAGAGTTAAAAGATCTGCACCTGATCACAGGAGAGGTCTGACTGACTAATGAATGCCACAGGGAGTGTGACATCACTACTTTCAGTTACTGCTGACATTTATTATGTCTGAGCACAGTTTATCCATTATGTTATTTAAAAATAATATAAATATTTATCTGTGCATTTATCTAATAATATCATCGGTGCACTTTTTGGATTTCTGCCTTCTGCTCATCCGTTATTTAAGTAGCTTTTGTCTCAAATGTGGTCAGATCGCCACAATTTTCAATTTTCAAATGTAATTTGAGGGTTTTTTTGTTTTTTTCTTTCAGATTAGTTGAGCTAATCTGTAATAGTACCCGATGTCTACTGCATGAGTATTCCCTGGGGTATCCCTGGTTTAAATAACTGATGTAGTCTGACTTTTTATGACAAATTCAACTCTTTCACAAACTTACAGCGGGATATATAAAGTGTAATCACCATGTTGGAGCTATTAAATTCATGTTTCTTAAAACCTTTATTGATTTTAGCTTGCTTGAAATAATTCATGCTGAAAACAGAATCAGAAGAGAACAAGATGAAAACAGAAATTTTATCCTCTAAATCAGGGGTGTCAAACTTAAGGCCTGGGGCCCAGAATCAACCCGGTAAAGACTCCAATCTGGCCCATTGGATGGCATTGTAAAATGCAAAGGAGGACAAAGGTTTTGGACTTTTAACTGTATTCATACTGTATACAACGCCAAAGTAATTAACTTACAGATTTCTGTAATTTTAAACATTTAGGTCTTACAGTTTATGGCTGAAGAGTCATGCTGACAGATTTCTTTCATTGACTGCAGCAGCATTTCTTTACTATGTTTAAAAAAATGAGACGTACTGTTGAAATTGCACTTCTTTTTCTTATATTAAGAAATCTCATTGATTAAATGTGTAGTTCCATTTCTGTAGGCTGACAAAAAGGGGAGATCAAAGTGGGGTTTAGTAAATGTAGTAAATTCGATGTAAAATGAGTCTGACATCTTTACCCGACATGCTTTTATTAGCCACTGAGAGCAGTTAAAAAAGTCACTGTTGTCTCAAAATATTAGACCTCCCCCTCCTCAGAATAGATACAAATACACACAGTAACCTTCCCCTTTATTGACTCCGCATCTTAATTCGAATGCACTCCCTGAGATGGTGTGTGACGTGTTTATAAGCAGTGTAATCAGCATAAACATGTGTTTGCCTATTGCAGCAGCCATTTAAAGTAACATTTACATTTGAGAATGGGCTTTGTGTGTTCATGAATGTGCTTTGAGCCTTTTACTTGTCAGATTGGCTGTTTTCATGCTGCTCCGCCTTCCCCCTCATGCCTATCTGGGGATGACAGAGATTACACATGTGCTCAAGCAGCTACAAGTGCACCCAACACGCTTCCCTTGTTCTTCTGATGGGAGGAAACGGGCAGTCGCCTTGAAAGCCAACAAACCCCTATTCAGCCGACAAGGCTGTGAGAAGGATCTCAGGGTGAAAACGGCGAATGAAGTCGTAAAAGCGAGTGAGCAAGCCAGCCATATGAACACGGGGGGGGCTCAATAAAGCATCTCTGTCCTTGATGGAGGTTGCACCCTAGTGGGAGGCAATACATTCACAACAGATGAAATGAAGCATGAGCTCAATTTTTTAAGTCACCGGCATGATTTAAGAGGACGTTGGTTTATCACGCCCCCGCAATGATGACAAGAAGTCTCTGTTCACTGTTGCCATAGAAACAGGGATTGGGTCTCTGTACTGGTGATACCCCTCCATGGTTGGGAAATCTGGCAGCTGAGCACTCCTCTAAAGTGGAACATGGTCCCTAAACATCTATTCAGCCTCAGTTGACTCCTCAATAGTTCTCCGCATTCCTTTTTAAAGGGGAAATGCGTAATAGCCTTATTGGATACGGAAACAAGACAAAAAGAAGTGAAATGAAAAGAACTATGTGACGGTGTAATTTGTGCTTATATCTTCAGTTTGATCACTGAATTTCTGATTTTGCAGCAAATTTAGGTACAAAGATACAATTTTGCCAGTGTGCAAAATGTATAATCTCTGTAATCATGTTTCAGCGTCTCACATGATAAAATGGAGATTATCCTAATCACACAGTATCTTTCTGTTGTTAGGAGACGACAGTGAAGTTACTTTGTGCAGCGCCTGTAAATTAATACAGCACAAATAGCATTTTAAGACCCCTGGTAATTTTCTTTATATTCATTGTACTGCAATACAAACTGAAATGTAACATTTGATTTTAATATCTAGTACCATCATGAGAGCTAGTGCACTGTTCAGAGTGAAAACAACAACAAATACTTTTATTAGGATGTTTTTTTATAAGAGACAGAAATTTGTTTCTCATCTCAGAATAAGATTTAATGTACAGTAAAGAAGATTATTACTTCAAGTTATTGCTGCTAAAGGTTGCTCTACAAGCTGTTGAATCATGGGAAGTAGTTAGTTTTACAGAGGATTGCATGGAGTCCCATAAAATCTTTGTTCATATGACTGTATCAGTTTAACAAACAAGAATGTGTTATGCTTAAGAAAATGAGACCCGAATTTTAAAAATTGGTAAAAAAAAAAAAAAAAAAGTTTTAAAACAACACTGGTCATTGTCCTATAGCGCTGGCTGGAGGCTTTTTGTGGATAAAAATGTCACTATTCAAAAAAATCTATACAGAGACAGGAACAAGAAACAGAAAAAGGGAGAGAATATACAGTAGAGATATTATTGTAAATTAAAACCAAGTCAAAATATTCTTCTGCAGAATTTCCAAGAACAGTCTCTCTCTCTCTTTTTTTTTCAGCCTTTTACTTTTTTGATCTTTTTTATTGTAACTGTTAATACTGCAGTGATGAATATGATGATATATTAAGAAGATTATGCAACCCTGCTTTTCACTGCTGCCTCGCGATTGCCTTGCAGCATCACAGAAAGCATAAACCTGTTACTGACATAAGGCCAAAGCACTGGAGAATAAGCAGTTTATGCTTCCACATCTGATAGAGATAAGCAGATCAGCTGTTTTTATGGGTTTCATGTAGTAGCGGAGCAAGGCCAATGAAATGACTTGTAGTGGATTGGCGGGGATTGTGCTGGGGAGAAGGTGGCGTCAGACTTTGTTGCACATGTCTGTGCCCTCTCTCTGACCAGGGACACGGAGATGAGATGCTGTGCAACGTGTGATTTGGTGGAAATAAACTCTGTGCCAGCCTGCACAGATTTGCCATTATGACTTTGCCCTCTATGGCCTCAAAGACAGGGATACAGCCTTCAAAACATGTGGCTGGCAGACTGTGTTACACAACCCAAGGTAGGGGGATGCATCCACGGGGCTGTCACATCAAGCAAACAATGCTGCTTCGGTGAAGGCAGCTTCTGCCTGGAGGGAGTGAGACTCTTTGGTCTGAACCTATGGAAGTGTGCACCTCATAGAGGAGAGGAGGGTAGGAAGGGACATATCCACCAACCCCCCCTCTTCTCACTGCCCCTCTCCCTGATAACTGAAGTCTCAGCAGAGGGGGACAGCAGGGGTGAGTTATTTCCATGCAAATTCACCCTGCCTACCCCCTGAAAACATGGGGGGAGACAGCTGAGAGGCATGAGCAAGATGGCCAAAGCACACTTCGAGCTCTTTGTTATGCTACCGTACTCTGTTTAATTGTGGGTTGGCATAGTAATGAATACCCCTCATAATGGCAGCAGCTGGGGGTGATGGTGGAGAAAGAGGAGTTGTGGGGAAAGGAGAGATGGGGACACATGCAGGGGCACATCTAGAGGTTATGTAATACTAAGGGCCAGCCAGGCAGCCTTCAGCAAGCTGCCCTGTTTGTGGAATCTGTTTACTTGTGTGTGTTGGTGCAGTTTACTCAAAGGTTTAGCCATTTTTTTAATGTATGAATGTGCATGTCCATTTCTTTTTCTCTATTGAAGTCTCTTTTTTTCTCCTTTTTTTCCTCTACAGGTCCTTCGTACCCATGTGATGGTGCGTGTCGGAGGGGGCTGGGACACATTAGAGCACTATTTGGACAAGCATGACCCATGCCGTTGTGCTGCTTTCGGTGAGGTCATTTACTATTCTCCACTAGCCCCTTACAAAACAACTTTATTGTAATGGCTCAGTGTTACATAAATCATGGTACATTAGGGATCATGATTCACATCTCATTTGCTGTGTTCAGACATTGTGGAGCATTGAATAATTGTATTTGTCATTCAGGTCCTGTGGATATAAAACTATGATATGAGAAATTCTAAATTTCGTCTTTGCATCTGTCAGATTTTTACTGTTTGACTTATTTTTTGAATAGTTATGTCACCAATCAATCAGGGTTCGGTATGACCAGTCTGTGTCGTGCCGAACCCTGAGGCACTGACTTTTTAATAACTCTTCTGCTACTTGATCCAACAACACATGTACAGCAACTTCGAACTTTTTCGCTACTTTGATTAGAACATGATCATGCCTATAACTCTGAGTGAGTACACATCCTGATCTAAACCAAGAGGCCATGCTGAGGATAATAGAGTTATAAGTTGTTATAAGTGTTTTACATGACAAATCATTGTCTGATTGGCTTGTTCGACTAGTGAGTCCATCTTTGTGGGCAGCAGCTGCTGTAATTTATCTGCTAATAAAGAGCTAGATGCCACAGTTATTAGCTGTAGTGTATTTCTTGACCACTTGATGTCTTTTATCCTTGTACAGGCTGTCTGCCAATGTTGGTTAGAAGTCTTTCCAAACCACTTGTTGACAATCTGTCTCCACAGCCCACCGCTACCATCAGGCTAAAGCTAGTGGCCAAGGTCAGGGAGGCCAGAGCAAGTCCTCGAGTGCCCACTCCTCCCGCTCCACCAGCCCGGGACCACACTGGCGAAATGATGGCATCGCACCCTATAAAGCTTCTGACAGGCGGTCCCTGGAGTCCCACTCTGCTCAGTGTGTCTTGTCGTCTTCCTCTGCACGAGCAGGCCGATCTCAGAACTCTTTAGAGCTTGACTCTGGTGTGGCACGTAGTCCTCTCCCAAAGCCACCAAGAGATCGCTCAGAGCCCCGCCATTTTAATCCTCTCAGGTGAGTGTGTGTGTCTACACAAGTGTGCGGGTAAGTGTGATGCAATGATTAGAAATTAATCTGTTATGTGTAGCCTGGGATACTCAGTTTTGTGACCTGTGATTTTGTGTCTGTTGACAGGCACACACACACATGCAAAGAATGGCATACACACAACAAATACACCAGAAAGCCCCAGATTAGAACAGAGCAGATTTCTCTAATCTCAGGTGACATTGCCCTGATAAATCCATAACACACAGCCACCCTATAGCACCTCCTTGTGGCTATAAGGTAGTGATTAAAATGTTTAATGAGCTCTCTTCAGGACTTGTCAGTTCCTTGTCAATTGTCATCTATCATGGCTTAGATTCTGAGGGAACTGTTGCGCCACCCTTTTTTCACATACCAAGGCAAACAGATGGTCTGTAAAGTCAGTGTCAAATATAACCACAAATCAGGCTTTCATGCTTCTGAAGTGCCCTATCAGAGAAAGGGTGGTAATACGGGGATCTTTATCCATGGCTTTTATTATATGGATATAGAGACAATAGATAAAGTAAAGTCTTCTAATGGAGTCCATGAAACTGGAAAAATGTTCCACATACCTTTGAATATGTCAGAGTGTGTGGGTGCCTTTGTTTAACACAATTAGAAGCTGAATGGTGGTTTACTTTGGCTCTAAGCCAATATCCAGCTCATTTCTGTTATGAGCGATAGCTCAGACCAGGCGTCAAGGCAGCAGCTCATTTCAATTAACGCTGTGCGGGTGGGGCGTCCACTTTCAAAGATAAAGACTAATCTGACAGCTATCCCTAGACAACTGGTCAGCTAAGTGGAGAAGTAGGTCAACAGGTGGGCTCCATGCAGATAAATTGCTATGCCTGAATAAATGCAAATCTAATTTCTGTAGGATAACTGCAGAGGTTGAGCATGACGCCCCTAAAGTCTCTAAATCAGTAAATTCATAACAGGCTTTTAAAGTTGTAAGTAATAAATAATGTGTTTGCTTTCTTCTTACGGTGCTTTTATTTTTTTAAGTAAAAATTCAAGTTATGTTCAGTAAAACATGCAAATACACTTTATCAATATTAGTAAAGAAACAGACCGAGTGCTGAATTTTACCTGTGTATAGAAAATGTAAGAACGCCTGAAATCTTCCATCAAACAAATATCACATTCTCTGCTAGGTCTTTAAATAACCAGCAGTATGCACTCTATTGATCAATACTCACGGGATCTATTTAGGTTTCTCCTTCCCGTAACGTGAACTATGAGCTGATTAAACAGTTAAACTGGATGGTCCTGCTGATGCGTGACAGTGGAGTATGTTCTGGTCAGGAAAGGGCAGTGGTGTGTGTTGGGCTAGAAAAACTATGAGACCTCTAATCCTGCCCCCACTTGTTCTCATCTTTGCTGTAATCCCTCTGGCTGTCACTGCCCACTGTTCCAAGAAACACATGAGCCTGAGGTCAGACACGCAGTCTGTGTGCACCAGCGGCAGGTTGGAAATACTCACAAATCCCTGCATATTACACATTATAGGTCACGTCATGGTATGAAGGAATATGGTGATACCAAAAATCTGTGGGTATCTTGGGGGCTGTATACCACCACAGGTACAACCTGTGGATAAACCTGTGGATATGAACACAAACTGAGAAAGAAAATATTACTTTTATAGATGTGTTAGATATTATAAATATAAATGAATCTGCTTCTTGCTTATGTTCTAGGAATAAGGAGACAATTACGCCACTAACAAGACGTCTGTCTGGTGACAGTGACTCCTCTACAGCCTCCTCTAAGGGAGGAGGAGGAGGCGGGGGGCGGCAGTCTCTTGGAGGTGCTTCACGGCGCTCTGGTGAAGAAGTAGTGCTGCTTGTCAATCGTAAAGAGGGGAAACATATGATCGAGAGGCCTGTAGCCGGAAATCAGACCCCATCTCTGCGTCCCTCACTCCCTCGTGCACGCAGCCAGTCACGGGAACGTTCTGCACTCACACCAATACTCAAACCCAACCCACCTCAAGATTCCTCTGAAGGAGCGCGGATGCCTCGAACAGAGAGGGGCCGCTCTCTTGGAAACGAGGGCCCCAGGAGGCTTCTCGGTCCACGGTCCCACAGCCAGAGTAAGTTAACCAGCCGTACTCGGTCCAGTGATACCATCCCAGGACCTGCTCTCTCCTACAGAGAGCCTCAGCCTCCACCTTCAGAGAGACGAGAAGACTTTCAGGCCAAACAACTGCCCCCATCCTCTCCCAGAATGGCTGCTGGGTTTTCCAAAAGGCAGTCGTCCTCATGCTCTAACTCACCTATTAAAGGGGCCCAGAGTAACAATAGCAGCAGTCCCAGCAAGAAAACCATAACTACTCCCAGACCTCCTGCCCCTCGCTCACCCTCCGTAGGAAAAGGCAGATTGTTGCCACCTGTGACATCAGGGGGGCGACGTTCACCACACTCATCTCCTCGCAACTCTCATCATCATGCCGCCCGCTCCTCTCGGACCTCACAAGGTTCCCGTTCTGCTGGGAGAGGCCACTATAAGAACACATCCGGTCTGGAATGCCAGGAGCCTGAGGAGGAAGGGCTGGGCTTTGGCTTCCCGTTGCTACCAGCACTAGATCCCCAGCGGGAGCATGATCTTTATCGTAGCTTTGAGGCAGAATATCTTGCCAATACACAGCAGGCTAGAGCAGTGTCTAATAAAGCTCCTGGTGGAGTCACCTTGCAGCGAGCTGGGATGCATCCGGCAGCAGTACTCACTGATCCTAATGTCAATGACTCTGCCTATTCCTCTTCCAACTCATCCACCTCCTCCTTGAATGTGGGGGCCAAGATGGGAACTCTTCCTGACCTCAGGGAATCCAAGAGAACTAACCCTCGTCACTTCCCACTGGAGGACCCCTTAAATTTACTTTCTGGACACAATTTTGGGGGACCACACAACTTTGGTCAAGGAGAACCTGAACACTGGGGGGAGTGTGGAGGGGGTCACAAGAAGCTCCCAGCTATCTCGAGCTCCATGGAGGAGAGAGAAATCCCTTCTTCCTTGCCTGAACTTCAAGACACAGAGTCAGATAGTTTGATGAATGACATTTCCGCGCAACCTGCTTTTCAGTGTGGGAATATGAATGGAGAACATGGATGTTCTCCTCCTGAAGGGGGAATGATAGCTCAACAGGGTCCTCTTGGCTGGAGCTCACAGCCTGAAGGAGATGTTCCACTGGAAAATCACCAGTCAGACTTACCTTATGACATGGAAAATGGTGACGGGAGTGTTGGCCTCCCAGCCCCTGAGGATTGTCCATCGTCTCTTCCCCTCTCTGAGGACTGCTCCTTCCAGGATTCCTCAAGTGAAAACTCTTCCATGTGCTTCAGCTTGAGCGAATCCCGCTCCGAGTCCCCTCCACCAAATTTGCTCTTGACTAACGGGGACGCAGATGGAGAAATGTTGGAGACTAAGAAGGGGCCAAAGAAAGCAAACAGGCTTGACCCAATCACTAAGCACAAACTGGGAGCCCGGTTCAGGCCTCGCACTGACAACAGGCCCGAAAACACCCCCTCGCGCATACCCACCCCCGTCAGCTACAGAGACCTGCAGGTGCACAACACTCTTTCCCCCTGCCACACCCCACCGCTGTCTCCTCAGAGCTCCCATCCTACCAGTCGCCAAGCCACATGCAAGGGCCTACACCAGGCCTTCGCTGATATGATCCATCCTCATCCTCGTTCCTCAGCCATGGGCAACAAAGACTGCTCCTACCCTACACAGTCAGGCAGCGTGGACACTGAAGCTTGGATGTAGCACAAAATGAAACTGTGGATATGACACCGGCGGTGGGGGGGGGGGGGGGGGGGCATCACACA
>VVHJ01021277.1:2386-16916 GCA_015107715.1 Tylochromis polylepis
CCGGTGCTGACCTCTCTTCTCCACCTCTGTTTAATAATGCCTGGGCCTTGGTCATTATTTTGGGCAGATGGAGACGGGGGCAGGCAGTGAAAGGAGTTGGTGTCACTCCTGAGGAGAGGATGGTAGGGATGACAGAGAAGAAAAAGCGAATCAGAGAAAAGATCAAAAGCAGAAGCTCGCCTTTCACTCGCCTGAAAGCGCTAAAGAGGATAAGGAACGATCAGGCCTGGGGTCTCCTGTCCTCTCTGGCAATTAGACTCAGCTGATGGAGAGAAAGGCGTGAATGGCAGGGTTCAAGGCCCTCTCTAGGACTCACACAACGGGAAGGAGTTTTTTCCCCGACGCCTCCTTTATCTTCCTCTCCTTTCAGAGTGTCAGAAATGCAGCTGAAATATCTCTCCAAAAAGACAGCACAATCCCCAATGCCAAACCTTAATCACGGTGGCTGATGAGATTGAGAGGTGGGGGGGCATTTGAGAGAAAACACACATTCTTTTCACAATTCATCTTTACACTTTATATGAGACCAGGATTCAAGGGCAGTATAGTAGGTTTTTATGCAATAATTAAATAGAACAAATTAGGGTATACATTTTTATGACAAGAAGAGGACATATTAAATACCAATAAATCACTAGATCTCATTATGTTTAAAAAGTTTTTTAAGGGCTGGATATGTGGACAAAAAACTGGACCAAAAACCATTTATTTGGTGTTCCACATTCATTTTTAAATAAAGAATATATCATTTGAAAAACAGTAAACCTAATCCATGATGCAACCATAAAAGAAAGTGAACTCAGTGAGAAAGCTTAACAAATTAGTATTCATGCATCAGTAAATAAATGTTACTTGAGGGGCAGGCATGAAGGGTTTGTACAATGACTTGGTCTGTTTCATACAATTTAGTATTCATTTTTTGACTAGAGAGCTGTCTTGGGCACGGGCACGGCAACATTTCCCACAGGAACCTATTACCATCTTCTACATATGCAAGAGTTTCAATAAGCCGTCTATCATCCTCACAGAGGGACACGCAGCTTTTCCTACAACTTTAACAGCTTGTCATAAAAGGCGCACAGGGGATTTCAATTACTCAGGTCATCAGAGAGTGAAGAAACAGTATTTGGGTCACATGTATTGTATCTGAACATATACTTTTTGGTAACAGTTCTGAAAAGTCCATTTGTAAAACAAAGAAAAATGAAATGGGTAAGGTTAGTGTAGTTAAAGACCAAATACTCAAACAGGATGAAACAAAAAGAAAACATTTGGGGGATTAGATGCTTTTAAAACGTATCTATTTTCTTGGGCTCATTCTTTCAGAAGGGTATTTTGCCTTGCAGTCCAGACCCCAATCCCTGTAGATACACCTGCAGAAGAGAATAGAAAGGCTCTGGACAGAACCGAGTCAGACATCAATTTTCAGTCTAGCCTCCAGACAGAAGATGACTCCCTCTGCCAGCCTGCTGCTCCTACTTGGCCTCTCATAGGCAAATCCTCCCTGGGAGGAAAGCTGAGAAGAGTCCCACACACCATTAGCATCACCAGCAGCATTTCTGTACACCACCAACAGCTCCTGTGAGAATCTGCTTGAAAGAGACCAGCTGCAATGACTTGGAGGTCATAGATCTGCCTGTGCAGGAAAGCATTCCACAGCTGAACCTGGATTTGCTAGATTTCTGTCAGAACAACTATGATTGTATTAGCACTGAGAACAGAACAGAGTCAGATGTTTCTTATGCTCTGGGCAGTGAGGGAGGCAGACGGGTGCTCCTTTTCAAAGCAGTCAGGGCTGTAGTTCCACTTGCAATCATCCAACACTTTCAGCAAAGGCAGACTGGGAGTGACCTTGACTACTGCCAGGATCAACTGGATGAACACTGACCCACAGATGGCCTACAACTACAAACAGGCTAATAACAACCTGAGCACTCCTATGATTAATCCTCCATCATGCATTATGGAAGAGTAGCCTCATTCTTCCAGTACAGAAAGGACTCCATCAATCCCACGCCTGACCCCAGTGGCCAGAACAGCCAGAGCCAAGACCTAACATCATAATTCTCAACATGCTTTGCAGCTGCTTCAAACAATACTTATCATGAGCACTATCAATAATTAACTTTCTGATTCACCAGCCAAAGGAACATATTCATCTGCCAAGCATGTTTTTTACTGGATAAAATAATGCAGTTTGTGTCCCAAACACTTCTTTCAGTAGCCTGCTCTGATGTGGCTGTTGTTTGGCAATGGCGTGCAACAGTTGCTATGGATTTTAGACAATTTTATGTTTGCTTCTTTGCCTAGTTTTCTTTTGTATTTATGCCAGATGGACATCAAAACAACCTGTGTCTCTTTCTACTATCACCAGATACAAATTATCCAACAGCCTACCTGCGTGATGACCTGCTGCATAATCTCTGCCCGTTGTGGGAACCAGGCTTGCAGTCCTTGGTTACACCTGATGCCCATGGCCCCGGGACTGTGGGAAGGTGATGATCTAAGCAGCGCGAAAAAAGAATTGTTAGGCTAAAACACACACCCTGGTGTGTTTCCCTTTCCTTTCCCTTTAATATAGAGAGTTTCAGCCATTGTTGCATTTTTTTTTATTTTTAAATTAACTGACTGCCTGTCATTTCAACAGATCTGACAACAGCTCAGAATCACACTGTAGCAAAGAAAATACAGACTCCTAGCAGTGCTGCATTTTCCTCCTCTCATTTTAGACTCCCTAGGAGTCAAAGACTAGGAATAACAGTGACTCACTATTCCATCTTGAGGGTCAAAATGCCATTATATGGGGGTATAGGCGAGTGTTAGTATGCTAGTGTTAGCACCTGCATATTGTAGGTGCTAATTTAGGGTTAGGGTTAATGTTTTTGTCAATTTTTATTTATTAACTCCTTTTAAACAATGTTATATTTTGTTTTGATGAAAATAAAACCTCCAATCTCACAAGATTTTAATTTATAAGATAAATCTGTTGATTACAGAATTCTTATAGTCAATAAATTCTGTAAATGCTTTAGACTGGCTTCAGTGAGCATTGACCTACAGCTCACACTCGGATAGCTTGAAGCTCAGTTTGAGGCAGTGGAGGGTATTATTATCAGTCAGATAATTTGGGGTTGCAGAGGAGATATTGCTCCAAGTGAAGAGGTGGAGGTAACTTGTGGTTTTGTTCCCAGGTTGGGTGAGAGTGGAGTGGGAAACTGACAACATTTACTGGTTCATCTATAATCTGCATTTACTGGTGGTGACTAAACAATAAGACTGAGAATACAAGAGGCAGACATTAGCTTTCTCTCAAGGCTGCTTTGGCCCATTCTTAGATGGGGTGAGGAGCTCAGTCATTCAGGACGTACTCAGAATAGAGCCACTTCTCCTTCATATTTAAAGGAGCAAGTTGAGGTTCTGTGCATTATCTGGAATGCTTCCTGGACATCTCAAAGGTGGTGTGTATCAGGCATGTCCAACCAAAAAGAAACCCTGGGTCAAAGCCACAGATGGACACAAACGATATCTCTTGACTGTTTTGTTAATGACTTGGTATCCTCTTGAGTGGTTTTGTTAACAACTTAGCATCCTCTTAGAAGAGCTCGAAGAAGTGGTGGAGGAGAGGGAGGGGAGATCTTGGCATCTCTGCTTAGTCTACAACCCCCCACGACCTGGACAAGCAAGAGAAAATGGATTGATTGACTTTAAATCGCAACCTTTAATATGTAAGAGCTGATTACTTTGAAATTAGGGTTTAATTGTTTACACCCCTTGAACAGTGTACCAGTGCAGTCAAGACAAATACATAAGCTATTCCATATTTAGCCCTACCTCTGCGTATAGCTGACCTTAAGGAGCACTGGGCAGGCAGCATACAATACCTGGAGTCCAAATCTCCAGTGCTGTGGTCAAGTGCACAACAACAGGAGAACAAACCTAGCATAATTACTATGGTAGAAGAAACTAGAGCTCTTAGAGCTTAGAGGAAACTACTGGTGAGTTAATGTAGTAAGGGGGCTAAAAATCCCTAATCTTAAAAGAGACTTAGGGTGCAGTTAATTTTTTTAAACTACTGGATAACTATTCTAGTATTACAGGGAATTTATGACATACTGAGCAACAATTTAGACATCTGAAGGGAATCTGGAAATAATTTGTACTTCAATTATCACTTAACCACCGGGAACATCTTCTGTTATTAAAAGGTACGGCATGGTCATACAACTAGCAAAAAATAGCTTCCAGGAAGATGGCTGATGACTTCTGCAACACATAAAAGTTGTAGTGTGATTTTAATTGCCCATTTGTTGGTCATTTTCAAACTCTGTTGTTTCTTTTAAATTTTGGGCTTCTTAAATAATTATATCAGTCAGCATTGTTGGCTTCAGCTGTTGTTCACCTTACCAACCATGCTGCATGTCGGGGAAATAATTATTTCATCCACTGCTGAATTTATAAGTTTGCTCACTTACAAAGAAATGAACAGTCTCTACTTTTTATGGTAGTTCAAACAAAAATCTAGACGAAAAAAAAATGAAAACAAAAGTTATAAATTGATTTGATTTGAAATAAATATTTTGACCTACTCCTTTTTCCAGAAACTATAAATCCTTTCTGTCACAGTCTGGCTGAAAAGCAGACTGTGTGGTGAGATGAGGAGGACCCAAATGCAGATAGGCAAAAGAAAACTTTTTTAAAATTTTTAACAGAAAACGGGACATTTATTGGTAGACTAAACAAAGTAACAAACAAAAGACAAAACCAATAAAGATGCTAAAAAAATCCTAAACTGGGAAAAACTAGAAGGTAAACATAAAAAAAAAGAAGCTCTAAACATGGAAGCCCTGACAAGAATACCTGAAACATGAATCCTTGGAAACCTGGCATGAACACAGCAGGCGACCTGACAACGAATGACTGAAAACACACAGACTAAATACACAGGAGGTGATCACGGGAAGTGGAAACACATGAGGTGCAGCTGACACAAATAAACATAAGGACCCACAAGGGAAGCGTAAATCTGAACACATTGAACATAGAACACAAGACCTCTTCAAACTAAAACAGGAAACATAATGAGACTCAGACATAACATGAACTTGACAACATAAGACACGCAGACATGAGACACATGAAGGGCGAGGGAGATTTAAACACAAGGGTTGAAGAAGAGGGGAATCTAAAAAATAATGAAGTGAAACAGCAACCTAGACATGGTGGAAGTAAATTTAGAAAGCCTAAAGAACTTAAACATAAACATCGAAATACAAAAACTGAAAATGCTGAGTCAACAGACCCACGATAGTGACACTTTCTTGGCTACTGCTTGTCAACTTTAAGCATCAACTCCTTCCACAGCTTTCCTATAGGCTGGAGACTTGCTAGGCTGCTCTGTGACCATAATGTGCTTCTTCTTTAGGCCACTCCTTTGTTGCTTTGGTGGTTTGTCTTGGGTCATTGTCAGGCTGAAACATCCATCCACATCTTCAATGTTCTGATTGAGGGAAGGAATTTCTCATCCAACATTTTATGGTACATGGCCCCGTCCATTGGCCCCTCAGTGTGGTGAAGTTGTCTTTTTTATTTATTAATTCCTTTAAAACAATGTAATACTAGCAAATGTTTTATATGAATTGATTCAAATGGTTGCAAGAGGTTTTCCAACTTTAAAACATGACTAAAACATGACTAAAGATCTTAATAACAGGCTGCACAAACAACCGATGGGTTCTTTGTTTGGGGAGGTCAGAAACTGGTACTTCAGTGCTGCACCACATGACAAAATCAGTGTTTATCCACATCTAAAAATTGTCCTTAATAAATAAATGCACAATATAGTTTGAGTGCCGACTACTAAAAATGCCAGTGTCATTATTTCAAGAAATTATTTAATGGTTTAAAATTTAACATCTTCAGAAGGAACAAATGCATTTTGTGCTGACATCCAAACGAAGGCCAGGAAAGTCCACAAGTACTGAAAGACATTTTCTGGTTTTTATTTGGGATTTGTCTATGACAAAAAAAACCAAAACATTTTCCCCAGCCTTTAATCTTTAAGATAAAACAGCAGAAATCTTAATGTCTTACTGAGAGTTTAGCATCTCTGAAAGTTTATTTTTATGACTAAAAAAAATTCAAATACAAATGTGTTTTGATGTAATTACTTTAAATAATTGCACAATGGAATAGGTGCATCACACACATCCTGAACATCAATGGATCCTCCCAGTTGAAAAGGAGCAAAAGCTATAGACAAAAATAAACACTTCAGATTTAAATATGGCAACAAAGACAAAAATGCCTCTAAGTGCTTCAATTGAATTCAAATGTTTTGGAGGCCACACTGAGGTCTACTGTCTTGCACAGAACCTTTCCCTGTGGGTCAATATGTACTGTGTATCTTACCTGACAGTCCTGATTTTAACAGAATTTTAGGGGGGAATCTGTAATATCTTTAGTGAGTATCTGATGCGAAACAAAAACAAACACAGACAAAAGGCCAACATAACATCACTGTGTCGTTCTCATGAAAACTATTTTGCATCTCCTCTGTCAATCAGAGCTCCGAGCTGTTCATTGCCCCAGGCTCATTTGGATCAAGGTCTTTGATGTTGGCCTGCTTCGGGACATCACAGTCGAGCCACAGCCTGTGGGCAGCAGCACAGCTAGTGCACACTGTGCCTGTGATTTACCTGGACCCAGACTCCCTGTGGGATTGTAGAAACTACAGGGGGTGGTAGAGAAAGTGTGGCATGTCCACATGGTCAAAATCATGCTCATTAACATATACAACTAATGAATGTTGATTGACAAAGGAAAGGAATTATGAGAAGTAAAACAAAAAATACTTAAAAATTAAAAAAAAAAAAAACTTGCCAAAGTGTCTCTATAAAATGACGTTTATATCAAAGCACTTCCTGGTGCTGTAGGACTGACAACACGTCTTTTTGTGCATTTCCTTGGATGGTCTAAAGAGGTTGAGGCTCGACTAAGACTTGTTGTAAAGAACAGCCTTATATAGGCTGGAACAAATTGGTTAATATAATAAAGCTGTTCCTTATTCTGCAAGTGCTACTGTAGCTTCGACCTCTTTAGACCCATGTTCTTCTCCATGCACCTTGGAAGTGGGTGAAGTTGTGCTAGAAACTGCCATTTCTTTTTCTTTGGATGGTCCCATTGTCTGAGTTGCAAAGCAATTCTTTGGACGTCCGTGTACTGATTTAAAAAAAAAAATCTGTTAAAGAAAAAAATAGAATTGCAGACAAATCACTTTTAAATGCAAAACCAATGCACATACGTGTCTTACTATTTGACCGATATAGCGTACAGCAGGAAAAAAAAGACTTTTATTTTGGCCATTTGCTCATAGTCTTACCCTTTGGTAATTATTTCTTGTTGTGTTCAGCCACTCACAGATATTTCCCACGACTTGCTGGATGCTTCATCTCTCTGTGACATTTCAGATTTGTTGCCAGTGTGCCTGACATTCTGAATTTTTGATTCAGACCTTGTGGGTAGAATATGCTTTAAAATGCTAGATTTCGTCTGACAGAGTCTACAGTAATTCGCCTTAAAGTCTTCATGCATTGGGCTTGCTGTAACAGTGCTACAGATAGCAGTTTAGATACAGCTATCTGAACTAGATTTTCCAAAAATCTGTATTGTTGTTTACAGTTCAAACCCTCAACAGAGCCCATTTTTTTCTGGTGTCATTCATAGTCATATTTAACTGTCTAATGCAAGTGTTCAGTCACCCAAATATATTGCTGCAACGCAGCGTAGACATGGTCAAGATGATCTGCTGAAGTTCAAGCACTGTTGCTGACCATGTCTGCCCCTTTATGACTACAGTGTACCCATTTTCTGATGACTGCTTCCAGCAGGATAACTCAACACGTCACAAAGCTAAGATCATCACAAACTGCTTTCTTGAACATGCCAGTAAATTCACTGCACCCAGATGTTCTCCACAGTCAACAGATCTCAGTCCAATGGAGCAACTTTGGGGGGCAGTGGAGAGCAAGTTTCACATCATGGACATACAGCTGACAAATCTGCAACCGTGTGATGCTATCATTTCAATACCAAAATCTCAGGAATGTTTCCAGCACCTTGTTGAATCTGCGCCACAAAACATTAAGGCAGGTCTGAAGGCAAAATGGGTTCCAGCACAGTACTGGTAAGTTGTAGCTAATGAAGTGTCCCGTGAGTGTATATCCTCCTGAGAACCAGCCTTTTCATTTATGTCCTCTGTAATGGACGTTTGTTTTTGGTCTATATCTTTTGGCTTATTTGAGCTGCTAAATAGAGGACATCCTAGGCTTTCCGTTGATATCTCATGTGTTTGGGTAGCCTCTTGTAGCTCCAAAGAGGAAGGAAATCACAAAAAAAGTTCAATGGGAAGATTCCGTTTTCCTCGGTTCTCAGGAGGATATGAATTAGGTGAACAGACTGAGTAACCGACTCTCTGGCTGTTTCCTACACAGTGATAAGGACTCCAGCTGACCCTTTTTTTAAAAGTTCAATTTTACTTGGAGTAAAGCATTGTGTAGCATTTCATTCATGTCTTTTATGACACAACTTTTGTCTATTACAGTTGAGATAATTGACCTTAAACTTGGAAATCGATGGATTTTCACAATACTGGCGGCATACTGAAAAAAATAAAACACTGACTTTTTGGTTGATATGAAATGTACCCTTAATTACATTACAAATTTTACATGAGATGCTTCAAAAGGCACAATCTCAACAAACACAGTGGAAAAGCTCCTGCAAATGACTAACTCAAATAATAATAATAATGGATTGCATTTTATATAGCGCTTTTCGAGACACTCAAAGCGCTTTACAATTCCACTATTCATTCACTCTCACATTCACACACTGGTGGAGGCAAGCTACAGTTGTAGCCACAGCTGCCCAAATGAGGTTTAAAGACTTGCTTTAGAAGTCAGCCTCAAGTGGCAACTCAAGGAACTGCCAGAAGGATTTTCTTTTAGCCAAACAAAGTCCAGTTTGTTTGACAAATGTGATCACAGTGTACTTTGCCAGGGTGTGGTTAACTATCCCATGACGTGGCCCTCTCAAAGAGGTGGGATGAGGCATGGTTCAGTTGGACTTGGGCACATTAGGCATGCAGTGTGATAAATATATCAGGTATGTTAGAAGACAGAGTGCCACTGCTTCCAAAAATTACCCCAATTAATGGAATCAAAACACTTTAGTGATGTAATATGGCAGACCTATATCAGGGGTATTCTGGAGTAACGGCTGAGTGTGAATGAATGCGTGTGTGGGTCAGCTGGCAAAATTCCCCTGGCAGAAACCTTCGGTGTAGTAGATAAATGCAAGTCCCTGGTCTTTTTGTCCTTGCTTTCTATAAGACTTTTATAATGTTTGACCACATGTCATATACATATTTTATGAAAGTGGTAAAGAGCTATTTCTAGGACATAGGTGCAATATAGTAGGCTTTAAAAAAAGAAACGTTTTTACATTTTTTTTTAAAAAAAGTGTCCGAAAGTGTCTAAAAAAAATCCCTTAAAACTACAAAATCCCAAGATGGTGCTTTGTTTTCTTTGACACTGTGAGACGCTGTCTGGAGATTGTTATAACTGAAATCGACAAGTTTCAACATGCTGAGCTGATTCCAACCCAGCCTACTTATCAAAACATATTAGCTGATTAACAGTTGCTGGCAAGAGGTCAACAGCAATGATGGTAATGATAATGATTCTCATCATCAGAACAATTTTGTGATAATTACACATCTCTTGTGATGAGTGGTGATATTTGGAAACAGGAAGACACAGCTGAAAAAAAATGAAGAGATGTGATCACACCATTTTACAAGTAGCCGACTACCTGACTGCATTGATCTGCGTTTTAATTGCAACCAATCAGATCTCTGTGTGAAGGTAAACACATTCAACATTCTTTAGGAATATTTATGACTATGATTTGGGTTTTTTTTTTTTTTTTTTTTAAGTTTTTCCCGGCAGCCAGAGGTTAAAATAAAATGTCATAGGGGGTAACATAGGAAGCGAGACACAAGCAGAGCAGCCGGGCTTGCTGTGAGCGAAGGTGCGAACAGCTTCCTGCCAAGCAAAAAGTGTTGTGCAGTGTTGGGAATCATTTGAGCGCTGTTGCCCATTAGATCATTTCCCCACCTACACAGAGAGTTCATACTGGATTTAATTATTAATGACTTAATAAAAAACTGTTAATGATAATATTGAGCAGCCACAGCTTCACGTGCGGCGCTCCTCTCTGCACACACCCACACACAGGCACAGCTGAATGTTCTCTGGTCCGATATTGAGTTATGACAAGCCTTTCGAGACCTACTGGCCACAATATATGTGGTTCATCATAATGCAGGTGCCACATCACATTAGTCTCCACATGTGAACCATGATTTTACTTGGTAATTCTGAAGCCTTTTGCTGCCTATACATATTCATGCTGAGACTATAAGTGTCAAATTGAAATGTCCTCCCAGTGTCCTTGACAGCGGGTTATTAATATTGAATACCCAAGTCAACATTATAACTAGATGAAGAGATATACAGGTCATCATCTGCCACAGTCTCCACACCTTCTGTCCTCAGACAGTTGGACAAATCATCAAATTATTGCATATATTGTGAAGCACTGTCCAGGGTATTATATGTATAGTGCACTGAGCAGCTATTTGTCAACAGGAAGTGTTATTAATTAAACAATCCCATGTTAACAGGACTCAGTTGTACTCAAATGTGATATCTTAAGCATCTAATGAAGTCATTCCTCAAATAGATTTGTAAAAAAAAAAAAAAAAAAGTATGCAAAAATAATGTTATTGTATTACTTGAGACCTGGTTTCCTATAATTTTCCTCATTTCTCATTTAAGAGGCAGCTAACTGAGAGCCCACGCGCTCCGACTTAAAAGCCATAAATCCCAGGGTATTACTCTGAAAAGCAACATCTTAACTATTCCAATTCTCCAATCCTTAAATTAGTGAGGCTGTTGTTGCTTGTGGCTGGTTTTAAAATCCACCTCCCGAGCCGTGTGCAGCCCGGTACCGGAGGATTGTCTGGCTGCTGTGCTTGATAGGATGCTGGCTGCAGGCATCTCGTCACAGCAGCTGAGAGGAGGTCACCGAGGTCTTCCTGCTCGTGGCGACGCCCAAGGGCCATCAACGCAGCGGGGAGCCCGGGTGCCGGTGAGGTCTCGCACAGCTTTGCCTTGCTTCATGAAAGCCTAATGAAGAGAGGGGGCTCTGAAACGGTGCTGTTAGACGCCCACAATCCTGCAGCAAGGGAGCAGGGAGAGGATAGATGCTGCTTGCAGATGAATTCAAAGAGGTGCAGCACAGAGCTGAGACAGAGAGGCAGATAACACACCGGCAAAGTGTTTGTGTGCAGATTTATTGCTGTTAGAAATGAAGGACACAAAGTCTTCTTCAGTGATTGCCAATAATAAATAAAGTGTGCAGAACTGGCCCCACCCCACTAACAAGCAAAGAATAAAAACAACAGTACAGTCGGCACATCCTCTGTATAGAATGTATGAAAGCAATCTAAAAACTTAATGTAGGCACATATCGTTGCATGTAAAAATAGGCCCATATATCATGCAAAAATAAAATTAGTCACCATTCTATTAGCATATCACTTTATCTATGCATAAAGATAAAGGAATATGATGCATAATTTGTGGCCAACTTTACATTATTCCTTTATATAAACATATAAAAAGGTGTAAGTTAAAATTATTGCTCCTGTAAATCATCACTAACATTTAAAACCAGAGACCTTGCACTTCCAGAAAAATATACCTTTTTTAAGTAACACGTTTAATTTGAAATTTACTGTTCATGTAAAGATTATTTTTCTTAAATAGCATAAAAGATTTTAAGCATGTTACGTAAATTAAAATATGTACAGGACATGCATGTCACATACCAAACATGTATAATCACCACAAACCAATATTACAGTTAATTTGTAGAGGACACAGCCCGAGGCGAAGAATATAAATTAAAGCAGCTTCTAATTAGTAATCTTTAAGAGTAAACTGTACATAGAATACACAGACAGACATTAGTAAATGTTTAAGGTAATCTGTGCAGAGTCCTCAGTGAGGACGTCTTTGGCTGAAAGCTGTTTAGGTGCTGGTTGAATGAGGCAGTGAATGAGGATTTGTGCCGGCCGAACAACCTGAAACCAACTCCAAGTGAGAGACCGCAGCACTCAGGCAGTTCCTCCATCCTTCTGAAAGTGTTTTTAGGTGGGAATCCCACAAACAGCAGCATCGGGTCCAGTATTCATAGAGTCCTCCATCCACAGTACATTCTACAAGATTTTCTTCTTCCTGCTCCCTCTCAGCTCACTGTACTGAACCTGGAAATCGTCACATTTCATAAATTTAAAATATCAACCAAAAGTACCTGAGACAACAACAGACATCACTAAACAGAAGTGAGCAGTTTAAATTCTTCCCATTTATGAAGCGAAAAGCAGCAAGTCCTTAAGTTTCATTATGGGGTGCGTACTTTGATATTCTGATAAAAGAACGGTATCTCGTTTTGTACACAGTGGACATATTTACCTCCGGTTATGGAAAAAAAAAAAGAGATTAGTTTTAAAGTTTAGGATACTTCCATCATTAAGTAAAATTAAAATGTGTTTTCTTCACTTGTAATATTTTTACTACAGTCGAGAAGAATAAAGTACTATCACCACCAGCACTGAGAGGGAGACCCATAGTCATCGTCCATACACAATAACAACAAAACAGAGATACTGGAGAGTCACCATTACTCAACCCAGTAGCCCAAGGGCATTGTAGAAGGAGAAGAGACAAACGGGGTCAAACAGCTTAGAGAGACAGAGCTTGTGAGGAGCAGAGACGACGGCGGGTAAAAAGAGAGAAGACAGAAAGGAGAGTGGGAAGAAAGACGGGAGAGGTCAGCACGGAGATCATGTGCAAGAGGAGGAATGAAAAAGAAACTTGTGAATAGTACTCACTTAAAAAAAAACAATGTTTATATAGCTTATAGGTGCAAGGTAACCATTTTGAATCTTACTGAATGTAAGATTCAGCAGGACCCCATAACACTCACAACAGCTTTTGAAGCTGAAGTGTCGCTAAGTACGAACAGGAGACACCAGCAGCAGCAGCGTCTCCCGTCTCAGCCTGGGAACAGCCTGCGTTACAAAGCTGCTAAGCAGCAGACCTCCACCAGGGATGTATCAGGACCAAAACACAACCAAAATTATACAGGGCTACATAATTATACAGATGGAGCTAATTATACAGACAAGAGTAAAGAATGCCTGGGAGTTGTTGTAGTAAGATGCAAAGCTAGCTGGCTCTGGGATTTTGGGCTTCCTGGCCGGCTGATCCAGCGGAGCTTACCTTCTGCACATCTGAAGGCACCCTCGACAGGAAATCAAGCACTTCATTGTTGTCAATGCTGTACGGGTTCCGTAATTTCTTGGTGAATTTATTGATACCTAAAACAAAAGTTCACACCAACATATCATTAACACTAGTCTCCTGTGGCTGTGCTCTTTGTTTCCATACAAACAAATACTTGCAGGGGAGACTCATGCTGTCCAAGAAATATTGCTTTGAGTATCCCTAGTATGTGCCTTTTTTGTTGTGTTATTGTCCCTTTTTATAGCTGGAAGACTTACACCACTTTAAACTCCAGCCATTCAGCCAATAAATTTATCCAGTAAAAGTCTTAACAATAGGATATACATCATAGTCAACATCACTAACATAATAAGATGCAAATGTTAAAAAGACACAGCCAGAAACATATGGAGCAAATACTCCTTCGACCTCGCATAGCTTCTCGAATAATAGAAAGATTCAAACAAAAGAGATGAAAATAAAAGTAGAGGAGGGGCTTTTTTCTACGGCAAACACTTATAATAGTGGAAAAAGATTTTTGTCATCGACACAAAAAAAGGAACACAAAAGAAATGAAATAATTACCACATCTACAACTCACCCCATATTAAAACTATGTAGCGCATAGGGATGAAGTATGTGATGACTGCTGCAGTGATGAACACCAACAAAGCCAAGGCTGACAGGAACGGCATGGTCCAGTTGAACGTGCTGACAAATTACGATTGAAAACATCAGTCAGAGTCAAGGAAGGATTTTTGTTCTGCCTTAATTCAGTGAAAATCAACATAAAGTACAGTACTTATTAGAGCAATATTAAAACATAGAACAATTTATGTAAAATAAATTATGCACAATTAAACAGTTTGTCCAAAATTAGCACATTTCTGGAAAATGACAAAATTAAAGTCAGTCATAAACATGTCTGATTCCTGACTTAGAGAAAAAAAAAAATCAAATGGATCCAGCAGCTCTCAGTTTACAATACATTTTTATGTCTTACTTTTTAATCCTCTCCCCTAAACAAGCGATCCCGTCGAGAAGGTTTTGAACGGTGAGGATGATGTCTTGGACCATGTGGATTTTCTCTATGAGCCCTTTCCTCTCGGACTCCTAAA
>VVHJ01021278.1:18367-31844 GCA_015107715.1 Tylochromis polylepis
TCAATACCATAAAGGGAGTGTCTGCTTTGACTGGCAGGTGGTTGCCATCAATAATTGCTAGCTGTCTTCTATAATTCACCTCAGCTAATTGGAGTCAGTGAAGCAGAACAGTTGACTCTGTGGTGTTGGTGCATTTTGGAACATTTAATTCAGTTAACTGAAAAATTGTTGATATGCTTTAAGAGGCACAGACAGGTCCACTCCCCTCTCATCATAAATGTAGAACGGGTGGAATCCGTCTCCACCTTCAGGTTTCTGGACACCCACATCTCCGCTGATCTCACCTGGACCCACAACACCATCGCCCTGGTAAAAAAGGCCCAGCAGCAGCTGCACTTCCTCCGTATCCTGAGGAACAATAACCTGGACCAGAAGCTGCTGCTAGCTTTCTACCGCTCCTCAGTGGAAAGCACGCTCTCCTACTATCTGGGTGTTTGGTACGCAGGGGCCACTACTGAGAACAGGAAGGCTGCACAAAGGGTAATTAACACCGCCCAAAAAATCATTGGGTGCCCTCAGCCACACCTGGAGGCCATCACCAGATCCTCCTGTCTCAGAAAAACCAGGGCCCACCACCTGTTTGACCCACTGGTGTCTCAGGTCAATCAGGTCCTGCACCTCCAGACTCACAAATGGCTTCCTCCCTTGGGATAATCCAACTGTTAACAAACACTTAAACTTAAACTCTGTTTTAAAAAAAAAAAGAAATTCAGCCATGTTCAGCTCCAGGTTGAGACTGCTGTGAACTTACAGCTGGATACTGAATCCATGTTTTCCTTGAGTGCTAATAAAACCGTGTCTGAAAGCCTATCAACAGTCCACAAATCATACTTCTTCCAAGATCAGCTTATAACACCAGAATAAGATGTGCAAAATTAGAAAGATGTTTTCTTCTTTATGGACACTATTTCTTATTTGTGCTGAAATTAAACATGAGGCACATGTGGCAGCCTGAAGGATAAAACCTGAATCTTTAAAGAAACATTTCTATCCTGAAGGAAGCGCAGATCTGTGGCCTCATCCGCATAGTATGAGACATCTCATGAGGATTTTAGACAACTGAGAGTAGTAGGAATCTTCCATTCTGTTTGATATGTTTGTATTGCTTATCTGTTGCGCAAAAAAATGTTGAACAGTACGGGTAGGTGTTGCTCTTGGCAGTAATGGTGGTAAACTCCTGGATAAACAGAAACTATAAACAAATTTTATTTTATTTTTACAGCAGTTGCCAAGAGCCTTCTTTTAAAAATTGTGAATAGGTTCCAATTCCCATGAAGCCTGTTTGTTCTCATGCAGACATGTATCCAAAAACATCAATGCTTCATTTAAATTGCATCTAACAGATGTTTTACTGTTAATGAATGCAGGGGTAGGTCCTGTTCAGCATCCCTTACCTTTCAGTGTAATTAGGAAAAATATTTTCCCTCTGAAACAATTCACATTAGTCCGTATTTTCAAAGAAATACTGACAAGGATTCCTGGCAGGTAAATTCGTTGCAAGGAAAACAGAAAACTCAGATGAAATCCAGATATGGTTCTTTCAGAAACGGAAGTTTTAGAAAGTGCAAGTGCGTGCAAGCACACACTCCTACTCGAGACCTAAACAAACAAGATTAAATGCTGGGTTAAAATGACAAGGAAGATTAGCTTTGGACCAACACAACTGTAGTTAGACTAACACAAGAGCTTAAAGTAAGAATCAAGTGAATGTCTGTAATATGAAAAAGGTCACTTGTAAAACTGTAGGTTTAACAGTTATCTCTGTGATCTGGCATTCACCTCTGATGAAGCAGCTTTCAGCCACACACTGTGACTCTGAAGCCTTGAGTTAAGCATTCTGGCATCTGCCATCGTGTAACAAAACTGAAAAGCTGCAGATGCTCATGAGGTGGAAACCTGCAAACAGTAACACCTTAAAGGAGACATGAAACAGTACATATGTTTAGGCTAACTTACATCATGGAGCCCTGCTCTAAAAACTGTCAAATTTAACTCTATCCATAAAGCTGGATTTGGCCTGTTTTATCATCTAATTTACTGCAAATGATGATGATAAAAATGTACATCATGTTGAATTAAATAAGAATTAGAAGTAGTGAATAAAACCACAAACTCCTCGGTAAAGTGTTTACATCGTAGAACAGGTAAGCAAAATTAGATGTTTTTGCAGTGAGAGCAGATGATCAGAAAGAATGCAGGTTAAGCCATCTCTGCATTAGCTTCCCTTTTCTGTCCGTTTTCAGCTCACTGGTTTAATTTGACATGTAATTAATGTCAGTCTTGGTGCTCTAGGCAGGTGAGATTTAGGTGGGTAAAATAGACAGAAATGATAATATCTGGCACCTTTATTCAGAAAAAGTCCAAAACAACCAACAGAATCCAGGCAGAAACACCCACGCAGGGAAGGATAACAGATGATGTGATAAAAGACAAAGGGAAGACACACACACACACACACACACACACACAAGTAAAATTAAATGCAAAACACAGCGATCATAAGACTACCAAAATAAAACAGAAATTAACAATAAGCAATAAGCGCACAGGGAAACACTGAGGGAACAAATAAACACTAAATACTAACAGAGGATATAACCAGAGCGTAGGAGGAACAGAGCACTGATGAAAAAGCATGAAAGTTTTATACAATGAACACAACTTCTCGTTTTCAAAGACAAATAAAACTGCAGGTTCTAAGACCAGAACCATGACACAGCTATTTATTGTCCGCATAGGAGACCGCTGCTTTTATAATATGCTAACATGTGCAGTGTTTACAGCTTGTTGGCTGTCCTAATGGTGACTAAATAACCATTTATTAAAGGATTTAGCTATATTTAAATGACAAGTCTTTAAACTGAAGGTAGATGTAAGAGGGTTTTTTTTTTATTAGCGTTAGAAATTAAACACAGGAGATTAAATTCGGATTAATGGTCGATGGTAAATTACAGTTATTCTGATGCAAAAATGTAGAGTGTTTTTCTCAGTCTAAGCCTTCTCACTGGTCTCTCAAGTTGGTGATAAGTCAAGTGGAACTACATAAAATATGAAAAGACACATGTTTTTTAGGCCTCAATCATTCAGTTTCCCCCCATGATATTAAAATCATTCTTTGTTGTCAGTGGTTTTGTGCTTTTTCCAGTTTGTCAAATCCTTCCCTCTAGTGGCCAAATTCAGATGAGAAAAGAAATGGCTAAATGTTAAATGTACCCCTGTGTCCTGCGCTAAACAGCCAAAATATACTCAGTATACTAGACCCCGTTCACTCAACTAAACACACATCCATAAACGTGCCATAGCTGAACTTGAGTGAAGTGAGAAAGCCTCTGTGGTTTACCAGGTACTCGCCATCCAGCATTCCCTCTGCTGACCCCACAACCTGCCTGGAACTCCTTTGAGCTCTCAGCTCTGACTTGTTTGAGCTGTTTGAAATATTTGCCCAACCTTTTTTCTACGCAACCATAAATGACAGCCAAGAGTGGCACGCCTAGTCTAATTGTTTTGTGAGAAGCACACACACTGTAACCCTGGGGTGTTTTATGTATGTCAAAGAAAGTGTGATGAAGATAATTGTTTTTCAGGCCCATTTAAAAAATACATATTATACAAATATTTGAAGAATTTAATACTTTCTTCTCTCAGGGTGTTAAGTTTTCCACTCAATTTATCTCTTGTTCTCATAGATGCTTGTTTCCTCTCTTGATTCCTCATGTCTTATTACTATTTAAGAATGAGACTGGAGTGACACATTGATAATATACATTAACGACAAACGACTGATTAAAGATGCTCTGCTCACTTTCCCATTCTATTGGGAGGAGCCACCTTGCCCAGTGCGTGACAAAGCAATCCGGCTGTCCCCTTCAATCAACTTCACTTTTACAAACTTATGTATGTGGCATTTGTCTTTTGGCTTACCAGCTGTGAAATGTATGGCATGATGCATTTCTGGTCGTTACCACATAGTGTTTCCAGTGGTTTGATCCACATTTATTTCTAATGTGTGAAGGACTTAACTTGTGTTCGTTCTGGTTCTGACACTGTGTGAGTGCTGGAACATGTGAAGAAACCACAACGCCCAATTACAAATGATTAAAAGCTCTTTTTGCATAACGTGTTAGCTGGAAATTAAAGGGATCAAACTTAACAACAAAAAACCTGCTCTTAGTCTGAATTCCCATGAACCCACAAGGTGTCTGAGTCAAATTCTTCCACAACAAACTGGCAAAAACCATTAATTTCACAATGTGCAAATGACAAGCTGAGACAGGAAGGCTCCTTATCCAAACTGTAAGCAGGAAGTTGGCACCACTATCAACGTATGCTGTAACAGCTATAGCTTACTTGTGTAGAACTGAAAGGCCAAGCCAAACTATAAAGAATACTGATGTGGCTTATATCACAGTGATGGTGCTGTTCCATTTAACACTGCTCCAGGCCCATCATTGCAACCAATCAACTCAGGGTATTTGTGATGTCACAGATTCCGTGGGGGGGGGGGATACTGAAGTGTGGCTCATCTGATTGAAGCGACAGAGCAAGGGGATTGTGAACTAGTTAAAGGCAAAACTTTAATCTAGGAGACTGGATTTCAAGTACTACATGATGCCCTGAGTTCATGTGGATTTAGTTTTATAATTACTTGATTTGTTTCTTTGTTTGTTTGGTTTTTAAATTTAATTATGTCCAGACCTTTGTTAGGTTCATGCAAAAAAAAATTACTTGATCTGAGTAAAAGTCAACAGATGTGCAGTTCCTCTAATGGTCTAATATTGTCCTAATCTTAGGCTGTCTGCTAGGCCTCATCACTGCCAAGTGTAGTCAGTGAACTGAACCTTTCAGTTTTTGGGAGGTTTTAAGTGGAATTATCTGAAGAATAGCACGGTTTGTTGTGAGGTGCTGCCTGTTCAAGAGGTTTGTGCTTCAGTTTTAGTGAGTGAAATTCCATTATTTTATTAGTTTATTAATTCGCACTCATTAGCAGTGCGTCCGTATGATGCACATGTACAGTAACTGAATGCAGCAATACATCATAACCTAGCATTCCACCATCTACTTTAAAAGGATTCGAATAATGTCCTAAAAGTGCTGGCTGCCCTGAGGTTTGCTGCTTAGTGGGAAAACACCAAAACAATTACCTGAAAGATGTCAAAACTTTCTGCGGAGGCGAGGACGACCTGCAGCTGGTCTCCTGTTGTGTTGTCCTTCACATTAGTAATTTGGCATTGCGGAAACAAAAACATTTCTTGGTGAAGCTTTACACAGTACAATGACTGATAACAGTGATTTGAGTAGAAACATACTTTATGGTGCCTGAGTGAGTGGTTTACAGGTATAAATAAAAGCCATCACAGGTTAAAATATAACTGTTCTGTACTTCTTTATACCACAAGTAAAAGCACATGACACATGCTTTAGCTGAACATAACCCCTACAGCAGAGTCTGGTGGAGTTTATGTGAAGATAATCCTTTCTGTGGTTTTGGATTTAGGCCACAATAGTCTCTAAATCAGATGTGAAGTGGCTGTTGTGGTGATACCTACATGAACAAAAACTGTTGGCATGGAGTTGTTTTTAAACTGTAATCACGAAACAAAGGATGAAAGGTATTGCGTGTTTTTATAACAGGTTTTTCTGTTTTGTCTGTCAGACACGCTTAGCAAAAGGCTCATAAAAATGAGGGATCGCATGAAGAAGGATCAAAGAGCTGGTGGCGCTCCCCCCCCCCTTCGAAGGAAACAGAGGTCGAGGAATGTGAAGTGGCAAAGTTCAGGTTCGTGAGACTGTTTGGTGGTAAACTCATAATCCGGGGTGGATTTGTTTTGTTTTCGCTCTCTTTTTGGGCAGTGTCTACCTCTAACGCCTCCACCTTTTCTCCTTAAATTTGTGTAACAAGTTAACACCTGCTTCACCCATCAGCTATGATTAAATACCGTGCAATAAAAACCATTTCTTGGATCTCTGAAGGAGCAACACGGCATCCAGAAACAGGCTCAGTGGCATTCCGTGCTCACGCTTACAGCAAAAATCATCTGTCGCAGACACTCAAAGCAGAACCACCTGCTACGCCCTAAGGGCGTTTTTTTTTTTTTTAAAATCCTGGAAATGTTTTGTTTGTTTGTTTTTTTCCTGGATTTCAACTGACTGTTATCATTGCTGCTCTCTTGCCAATCCATCTTACTGAGAGGGTGCGGGAGTGCAATGACAGTAAGTGTCCTGGCGTACTAGTCTGGCATTGTTTGGTTAGACAGCATGCTTTGTGTGTGTGTGTTTAATCATTAAAATTTACACAGCTCATGTCCTGTTACAGACTTATTCTCCTTCTCTTGCTCTTTCACGCTTTATATCTGATTTTCTCTCTCTGTACATGAACTTATTTCCTCTGTCTTTTCTGGCCACACTGATAGATAACCACAAACCCACAACTATCAGCGAAGCCACATGAAAAAGTCAGAGATAAAGAATGAAAGTCTAGACAGAGACAATATTAGGTTGCTGCAGTACAAAGAAACTCAGACGTCTGCAATAGTAACCCTGCATTCTGTCTCTTAGCAAAACATGCTTGTTTACCAAGAGAAATCACCTGACAAGCAAATCCAGACAGCTCAAGTATTTGCAAATTCACAAACAGGGCATCCAGGTAAAGTGAAACTTTCATCTTCTTAAAAACGGATTCGTCTTTTTGAGACATTTTTTGAGACCATTTTTAACGTAGCAGACCTTAAGCAATACAAGTAAGTGACAGAAAAGAGAAGACAACATGTTCTTATCGTAAAATCACAAAAATAAAGCCCAAGAAATAAAACATAAGGTTGTTTAATTTCATACACTTTTCTTACACCTCCTGCTCTGTTTCCAGCAGCATGTGGTGCCTATAATGTTAGCTAAAGTTTTGAAGTAGTAATCTACTATCAATCTACTGCTGTTGTTATGGTTGAAAAAACATGTTGACCTCTGACACGAGCAAAGCTCCAAAATGGCAAAAGTTAACAACTTATTAGCTTTATTTCACTCCCCATTTTAATGTTGTATAAAGCACTCAACAAAAGTGTGTTTGTAGACTGTTTTGAAACATACAAAGAAATTTTTGAACTTATCGTCTTGTTAGAGACCGACATAGCTTGCTTGGTGTCAACCTTGGAAGCACAGACAGTATAAAAGATGGACGTAGCCACTGTGATGTCATCGGTTGGTTTCTAATTTCTGCTCTGAAGTCGCGAGATGAGCGTTATTGCTGTTGCCATCTTAATGTTTTCAAATTAGATCTAATGAGTGAGGAAATAATGTAACTGTTAAACCGTACACAAACTCAGGATAGTCCTCCTTTCTGAAACTTAAATCAAAATCTACAAAATTGACTCCATGTTTTATTCAGTATGACCTAGAATTAGTGGCTTATATTTTTCAGGAAAGACTAAGAGAGGTCAAAGGCCAATTTTCCCATAGACTTGCACAGGAAGTTTTTTTTTTAGCAATGGCAGCTACTGCCCCTGGTGGACATTATAAAGAATGCACATTTAAGCACTCCTGTGCTGAGTTAATTTTTCAGAGCTGAAAGCAAGGTTCATCTTTTATACTGTGCTTAGAAATGTGATGCCAAAGGCAGTGCCAAAAACTGCAGTAACCTGAGTGGCTACTGTGGCTTTAAAGGGAGATTTGCATGTAAACAAGCTTAATTTCTGCTATGAATTAATGTGCAACAGGGTGCTAAAAAAAAGGCACTGCAGCCCAAGTAATCTGATCAAAAGCTCATGAAGCTGCTAATGGAAGCTCTGTTATTCTGCCTAGTGAGTTCATGTAAGTTCAGCTGATTTTGACTGGTTGTTTTACAGACATTAGATACGCCCACCATCAACACTTTTGAATCCTCCATTACACCTTGTGTTCAGATTTTTTTTCTTTTCTGGTTGTTACAGTGGCCCACCCATTTGTTTGTATTGGTTTATACTCTTAAACACTGAGAGGTGAGAGTGTTTGAACCACACCCCTACCTTAAAAAAAACATACCTCTCTTATCATAACATATTAGCCATTTCCATGATATTATTGAAGTCTAAGATAATGCTGCACAGTCTGTCTACTGAAAGCAAAAGAAAGCTACGAACTCCAGATGGCATTAAGTAACTGCTTAAACAGTAGTTAAGAAAATGTATCTGCAGTCCTTGTAACCAAGGGAATATGAAAAACCACATAATAATATTTTGAAGAGAAAACCTTTGGCCCAGACAGCACAAACACATCCAACCAAGACTGTCATTGAGCAAGAGCTAACCCTGCACAAAGAGTGAGAAGGTGTTCAGGGACACAGGTTTTATATTCATTACAGTGAATGTAACTTCTCATTACAGGACCACACACACACACACACACACACACACATACTCAGGTCCTGTCACTGTGTCTCCCTGAACATTCCCTCCGCAGCTTGTGTTGCTGCCTATTTGAAAGCAGATCAGTAATCCTGGATCAGAGAGTACAAAGGGACCCCAGACCGTTGGTGATGCAAGCACTGTATCCAGTGTCCAGCGCTTACCCCACATGCTGCCTGGGAGGGGCTGAGGTGGGACAGGGAGGAACGTCCCTGTCATGACTAACCCTGAAGACAAGCGAACGCTGATACCGGCAGGCTAACCAGCAGCCTGTCTGCTCTGTCTCAGGGGCCTGCTGCTGATGACTTGAGACACAGTGGGAAGTGCTCTCCAGCTCGCTGTGGAGGAATGCAGCTAAGCTGTGAGGAGTGGTGGACTGTGTGACTGGGCAAACAGAGTGATTTACATATACTGTGCTTCATTCAGGAAAGGCCACGTTGCTGCAGGTGAGTATCACTAGGTAAACATTTACCTTGTAAACGCTTTTGGCAGTGTGTGGGTTCCACACTGCAGAGAAAGTTGTAAGCTCTTGTGAATACAAGCCTGTCAGTCGCGTACTGCCTGAAAAGTTTGGCCATCATAGGCACCACCAGCTGTGTCATTTGACTGTATGAAAATTTCACAGGCTCAGCAACTACGTGTGACTGTAAACATTCGCTCTCTCTCAGATGTCCACGGACTCACTGCAGGACTCCAGTCACACAATGTGGGGCCTGAATGCTCGCTTGAAGAGCTTCTTGGAGCAGGTGAACCGGCTGCAGGAAGCCAACCAGCGGCTGGAGGCTCAGATAGCCAGCTGGGGGCTCAGGAACACCTCGCGTTCCCAGGACTGGTCCAAACAGGAACAGACCGTCAAGGAGCTCCGTGCCCAGGTCAGATGATATAAAGAATTATGTGAATTGCACAGCTGTTTGACATTATGGTGGTGCTGCAGTGTTATTTCTACTCAGACTTTATGATAATCAGCTCAAGCCCATCTTGCAGCCACAGGACAGGAGTGGGTGTGTATAATCAAACAATGAGTGCAGTAAAAACACAGCCTATTGTCTAGTGTAGTGTAGTGTCGATGACAGCTGGATGCAGCATCCTGTGAACAGCCTCGAACACATGTTTAGTTACAGGCCAGGATAGGTGGCTGATGGCACCCTGTTTTTAAGACCATCACACAGTTTGTAAAATGAACTTCCTTATACTTGTAAAGTTCCTGTTAGGACTACATACAAAGACTGCAATTATAATCTGTTGTTGATCATTTTTAATGAAATATGTGAAAGCTAGCTGTAACTTCGCTACACTGCATGAATGTGGCAACAGTTCATTCATAACTGATAAAATAATTTGACAACAGCAAGTTAATTTACCACAAATATCAGACCAAGGGATTTAGATGAGTTACTAAAGGCTAGAGATGTGAACAGCTAGTTGACCAGACAATGCTGTTGTTGCTAATCGATTAAATGAATTATTTGACATATGACACAAAGTCACTCGAGTAGAGCCATGTCCAAAGAAGGAAAGCTACTGCTGTTGCACTGCTTATTCAAACTTAGCTGTCACTGTGTGTGTGTGTGTGTGTGTGTGTGTGCACTCATTTCACTGACACTTAAAATATGATTTGGTTATTATAGAATATGATTAACGGTGTCAAATAGCTCATAAATACACAGCAACATTTTTACTTATTTCATCCGCCAGACTCAGTCCGATGTTATAATATAGTTATGATATAATATAGTTAATCCGCTTCCAGGAGCAACTCAAGACAGCATTTTGCTGTTAATAGCTCACAAGCTAAGGTTAGCCAGTGTTGCTTAATGCTACTGACGTTTGCATGGAATAAAAACTTGAAAAAGCGTAACGCTAACCTGAAAATGGAGAAAGTTGTGCGTCACAGCACTGCAGCCAACATTTTTCTTTTTTTATCTCCTCCCAGTTTCAGTACCTCCGTGAGTGTTCAGAGCATAGAGCTGAGCTGATGATTAAAAAAACAATCATCAGCCTGAGGCCTAGGTACCTGATACCCCGGTGCCCCATGTACTTATGGGCACCCTTATGTGCAAGCATGGTGTTCCTCCCAGTGTGTTCCTCCCAGTCACACACTTCCAGGTCACAATGTCATTACCCTCGTGAGCACTGGAGTCCCTGAGTAGGGCAGATGGGGCATCTTCCAGGACTTCACTCGGGGACTCTACGTAAGCTGGGTACTCTGAGATGCTGTTCAGTGCATAAACACTGCAACTGACAGGCGCTGAACCAGGGGGATACAAATATACCGACCCCTGACTGACACCTCTCAGTCTCAGTCCAGCCGCTCTCCAAGAAACTGGTTCCAAGTTGTGCACTGAGGTGAGTCTGACTATATTTAGCCATACCCAGTATCTCTTTGCCTCAAGCACTACCTCACACTCCTTCCCCAACAGAGAGGTGATGTTCCACCTACCCCAAGCCAGTTTCAGTCCTCAACCAGAGCCCAGTCCACATTGACTGGACCCCTATGGCCCCTCATGTAGGTTGAGGGTCAGCGGGAGGGCTGGCCCATGGGGTTCAGTTGGGCAGACACTTGCCAACCAAACCCCATCCTGGGCCTGGCTCCAGCGTGGGGTCCCTGTAACCCCGTAATGGTCCATTGCTGGCTCCTCAACAAGTGTCTTCTGAATCTGGCCTTTCACCTGGAAGCAGTTTGCCTCACGAGACCCTACCAGAGGCAAATTCTCCCCAACAGCAGCGTTCCTAGGATCACTAGGGCACGTAAACCCCTCCACCACGATAAGGTGGTGGTTCATGTCTTCTGAGTGTAAGTTTTACTTTATTATGTAATAAGACAAATTATTGCAACAGTCCAATACTAAAATCCAAATACTAAACACAGTCATGTAGATATAAAGCTTTCACCTGTATACTTCTGGTTTATTAGTTTTGTAATACATAGCTTCTTTTTTTTTAGCTAATTTTCATTTATATTTCAGGTAAGTAAAATGTTTTTAGACTTAGTTTTAGTTTAACTTTAGTTATAATCGTAACACCCTTGCTATCAATAAGACTAATCTAAGATGTTTTGGCTACTGTGAGAGATCTCTCCACATGAGGGTGAGACAGATATAGACAGATATGTCTTGTGCCCGTATCATTATGGTGGCACAGAGACCCATGAATGATGGCTGTCACACACAGAAAGAATGCGGAAGCTCTGAGTTGACCACTAACAGCAATGATCTCACATGACTCAACTTGATGCTTTTGAGCTGCTCCCTGGATTTACTGTCACTTTCTTTACACCGTGCATGACTAGGTGTCACTGACAGACACTAATTAGTTGTCCACATGTTCCCATGACTACATCAGGCAAACTCAGCCAACTTCATTGTCTGTCGATCCAGGGAGTGCTTCCATATAAATGTTAGGGATTAGTTTGCTATTTATCTTCTTAAGAAGTGCTCACTTTAGTTACATCACAGGAGATGGCTCAGACATTACTCCATGATGTTGTCAGTGTCCTGACTCACATCCTCACAGGGAATCAGAAACTGGGATTGTAATGTAATGTATGTATTATTGTAGGGTCTACCTTACAATATAAAGGGCCTTGAGGCGACTGTTGATTTGGCGCTGTATAAATAAAATTGAATTCAATTGAATTGAATATCCACACAATGAGTGGAGCCTGTAATGGTGTTTATGGTAAAAAAAAAAAAAAATTTAAAATGCTGGAATATTCCATGTTATCTTTGGCCTTCTTTCAGCAAGGGTGTGTCTTCTTTCAAAAGTTTTGTACCCATAAGAAAACAAAGGAGAATGAGGGCGTGTTAACATTTGTGTTTGTGTGTTTGATATAATACAAGGAGCCACCTTTTTATACTTTACTTTCCTATATTAAAATAGTATGACAAACTATAAGACTTGTGGGATTTGATGTAAATCCCTGTACAATTTGTATGCTAAATGAACTCTCCCATGAACAGATGTAAACAGGACGTGCAAACTTTAACACTGATTGGCTTTTTCATTGCAGAGGTGACATGAGGAGAAATAATACTCAGAGGATTAATTTTAGCTTTCCCTGTAATTCAAATATATTAAAAAAGGTTACAGTTTATATTGAACAAGCTATATTTTGAGGTATTAGTGTCATTTATGTTAAAAAAAAATACAAAGAGGATGTCAGTAATATTCTGATTTTACTGTTTAAGCAGTTACTTAATGCTGAGTGTCAGAGCTGAATCGATTCAATCGCATCTCCTTTGATGTACAAATGCTTTGTTTTCTTCTGAACAGGCCCAGTTCACAACAGTATCTCTTCAGAGTCTGTATGTGTCTGATAATATGGTGATTTTTGGCGATGCAAAGTAGGATGGATTAGAAGCTTGAGGCATCTATCGTATGGGTTGGGCATTTTTTTTATAGCTCCTTTTTAATCTCACTGACCAGCCAAAGTGCTTTAGACTACAAGCCACATTTACTTTTTCACACATATTGCACTTTGTTTTATGCATTTAACTTCTTCATGTATGGCCAATTTAGAATCACCTCTTAACCCAGTGGTTCCCAAAGTGGGGGGCGCAGAGCCATTGCAGGGGGTTATGAATACAAAAAAGAACACTTGGACACCGCTAGCTTAATGGACAGGTTTTTGACGGGGCTCCCACACAAATGCAAAGCAGAAGATGAGGCATCGCCAAATATGCTTCCAAACCAACTTCCTTCTGAGCCAAAGACTAGAAAATATGATGAAGCATATCTTGCCTTTAGCTTCACCGGTGCCAAGGTAGGTGTCCCTGACAGAATTTGTTTCCCCTGCGTCGGGAGCACGCGCTGGGCTGTTCAAAACACAGACAAACAGTATCCCACAGTTGTTTATGTTTTTAAACCCATTTTGCACAGAGAGGCATTTTTTGAAAAATGTATTGATAGCAATGTTGAATATTCTTACACAGTAAAAATAATAAAATAAAATAAAATAAAAAAACAACTACACATAAAATAATTACACCATAAAGATGGTTTGTTTTTCTGTTATTTAAAAGAGGTAGTAGCTTATTTTATTGCTACCTGTGATTTATTGCAGTTTACTTTTATTTGTTTAATTGTTTACCAAAGGTTTGAGGTGT
>VVHJ01021282.1:0-14541 GCA_015107715.1 Tylochromis polylepis
TGAAATGTTATAAAGCTCCAAAATAGATGTGATGTAGTGAGGGAGTGTCGCTGAAGAGAAGAGAAGAGAAGAGAAGAGAAGAGAAGAGAAGAGAAGAGAAGAGAAGAGAAGAGAAGAGAAGAGAAGAGAAGAGAAGAGAAGATTTTTCTAATTTCACAAGATGTAAAGAAAAGCTGAGGAGTCTCCACGCTTTGCCTGAGACTGGAGAGAAACAGGAGATCTTTCTTTTTTCCCATTCATTCACTTTCATTTAGTCTTTTTTCACATTTATTTTTTTGATTATTAACAAATTTTTCTGTCTTTTTTCCTGTTGCAGAGTCTTCTTTTTTCTTTTCTTTTTTTCTAACCAGTAGCTTAAAAACAGCGAGTTGTTTCCTGGTGACATTCTGCAGGCAAGATGCTGGACAAAAAAACAAACACTTACAGGTATTTTCCAGAGCTGATCTCTAATATCTGAATACCAACCTGTGACCTTTGTCATTTATTGGTTAATGTAAGTTTTAAATGGTGGAATAAATGATAAAGGTTTCCAGAAAGGATATCTAATGAAATCACATTTGATTGGAAGCATGTGATAAAAATGTTGGCTGATGGTTTTCTAGCATCATATGGGAAACTAAATATTAAATCTTGTCAAATTTTGATATTTTGTAACCTCGTGTCAACAAGAGTAGTCACAAAACTTTCAAAGGTTAAGAAAACAGTGTAATATATACAGCTATGTAATAACTGTAATATAAATACAGTATATTAGATTTAGCACACATTTTAAGTGCTACAACATAAACTCAGACTACAGAGAAGCCATCACACAATGTAAGATCTTTAAACATTTTTAATCAGCAATCATTTCAAAGTGTTATGTGAAGGAAAGTTTTTGCATGCATTTGGTAGAGCAGGTCAATGCGTGTATTAGAGCACCGTACTGTATTAATACTAATGCAAGACTGCATGGCAGATTATAACACACCCACATAAACCCAGCAGAGTGAGCAAGTGAGGTGGAGAAAAGGGAACTAAAATGGGATTAGTTCATAGACACAGAGCATCTGCACAGAGGCAGGAATTAGTCAGGTGCACGAAAGGAGTGCACTGCTCTGTAGTGTCAAAATCAGTCAGCTGATGTCTGCAAACCACCCTAAACCTAGGTGACATCCCAGTCACTGTTTACTCTCTAAAAGAGCACCAAACAGGGGAAACATTGTCGTCCTACCACTTTTAGTCACTTCGTGCCTCGTCTAGATTAGAGATTCGATTCGATTCGATAGAACTTTATTTATCCCTCGGGTCAGTTTCTCCAGGAAATTCAGTTTCCAGTAGCATACACCAACAGAAGTTAAATATTACAGAGTTAGAATATAAAATAAGGTGAATGAGAGAATATGTAAATAAGCATAAATTTAGCATATATACACATATATAAATACAGAATAAATAGATAGGAATGTCTGTTGCACAGTGAGAAAAGCACTACAGCTTAGTTGTCCCCGGCTTCCTTTGTCCTCCTGTTTCCCCTCCCCCTCCACTTCAGCGAGGAGTTAAACAGTTTGATGGCGTGTGGGACGAAGGAGTCCTGGATTTGGGGAGAAGCAACCTGTCGCTGAGCAGACTCCTCTGGTTGTTTATGACCATATACAGAGGATGCCCAGCATTGTCCATGATGTCCAGCAGTTTCTTTAGTGTCCTCTTCTCTGCCACTGTCACCAGAGTGTCCAGCTTCATGCCGACCACAGAGCCAGCCTTCCTGATTAGTTTTTCCAGCCTGGATGTGTCCTTCTTTGCTGTGCTGCTCCCCCCAGCACACCACAGCATAGAATAGTACTCCGGCAACTACCAACTGGTAAAACATCCTCAGGAGCTTCCTGCAGATGTTGAAAGACCTCAGCCTCCTGAGGAAATACAGTCTGCTTTGGCCTTTTTTATACAGATGCTGCGTGTTGTATGACCAGTCCAGTTGTTGTCCACCCACAGCCCGAGGTACTTGTATGACGTCTATGTTTGTGAGAGGAAAGAAAACACTGAATTTAGACAGAGTCGAGGCTGAGCCCTCATGGATTTGGTCAGTGACATGTTCACTGTTCAGGTAATGAAATGCATTATGACGTGGAATTTTGTAGATTCAGGTCCACAGCGCTGGATAACACTATGGTCAACAAGCAAAACTATTTTTCTTTTACATGAGCTACCAGCAAAATAAAATATGTGTCTTTATTGCACAGACAGAAAAAAAACAATATGATTTTATTAAATAGAAATGGCTCTCTGTGTGCAAAATAATATTTAATGCACCACTAAACTTACAGAACAACAATGAAAAAAAAAATCAAATGTCTTTGCAAATAAGTGAGGCACCTACTGTGAGTCTGCAAGTGTGGTGAAGTCCAAGCATTTGCATTCAGCCGAAAGGAAAAGGGCAAGAGTAGTTACCGTGTGTGTCAGACAGCACTGTCCTGGCTCATCCACATCAACCTCATCCACGTTTTCTTTCTCCTGGGCTGAATCTGTTTTTGCTGTTTGCCACACTCATCTGTGGTTTTTACTTTATAAGCCTCAGCCTTCATTTTTTGCTTCTTTCCTCTCCCCAACTTAATTTTTGAATATTTCACCCCATTAGTCATAAAGCAAGCTTTTTCTTTATACCTTTTAGACAGTTGACACTTTGATTTGCCAGACAGAGGTGGAACTAATAATATTAGGAATTACCACACTGCATTAATTGTCGGAGCAGAGCTATCAATGCGATTAGTTCCACCATTTTTCCTGCTGTAACTAGCCAAAATGCTGGATATAAATAGAACAATTTAAATGGGGGTGGCAGTGGCTCAGGAGGTAGGTCCTTTCCTCCAGGTCATTTACTAGGTTGTTCATCTGCTATTTGAAAGGTTGTTGGTTTGATCCCTGGCTGGTCTAGACTGTACACTAAATATCCTTAGCAAGATATTAGCTCCAAGGATGGATGGATCCATCAGAGTGACTGTTAGACAGAAATCACTTAAGCATAGAAAAAAAGTGCTTGTATGAATGGGTGAATGGGGCATGTTGTATAAAGTGCTTTGAGTGCTCAGGTAGGGTGGAAAAGTGCTACATAAGAACTAATCTATTTACCATATATCAAATGTAAATGTAAAAGACAGCTCGAGGCATGGAAAATCTGTTAGGAAAGATCAAATCTGAGGGACATAAAAGAGAAAAGAAGAAAGTACAAGTAGGTTTAGTCTTTCCATACCTAATTAAGTGTATTCTAAGTGCTTGTCTTGTCTCCTCAGCTGGCAGCTGTCTCACCTCATTGTTTGTCAGTCACACTGACGGGACGTCTACATATGAACAACCTTAGTCTGACGTTACTGCAAGTCTGATCCTTAGCTTGTATTATTGATCAAGTTGTGTCTGTGGCAAATTTAGGATCAACTTGGATTACAGCTGACCTCTGTTCAATCATACCGTGGGCATATTTAAAGCGGCACCAGTAACTATGTGGTGCAGATTTGCTCCCCATTACGTTTACTTGACCTTTAACTTTTAGCTCAGTTTTCATTTTTCGCCCTAAATCGTTTTCTTCGTTTTCTTTCAGCCTCACAGCTCTGCTCATCACCACAAGCCTTGCACTAAACTGCACTAAACATACAAAATAAGCAAAGTTATCAGCTTTTAAAATGAGAAAAACAAATACTGCATTTCATAATAACCTGATGAGGTCATTTTCATGTAGTCATGCTAACTCACGTTAGGTCATGTTGGGGAAGAGAAAGATTGTGGTCTATTATAATCCTGAAAATGTGTCTTATATTTAACATTTCACCCAAAGCCTTTTTCGTTACCATTTACCAAAAGAAACAAGTGGGATTTCAATTCTAATCATAGAGATATGATTTATGAAAAATATCTCAAATTTCCTCTCCCCATCCTTGCCCTTTAACCTAATCTAAAAAGCCTTCTTTCCTATAATCCCCATCTTCCACCACTCCAGCCTCTGATATTCCTGCTTTAAAAGCTCTCAGCATCCCCTTTCCTCCCACAGCTTGTCCCGATCTGCCAATCACATTACACTTGGTGACCCCACTCAGCCCTCCAAGCATGCCCGTCCTCAACCCCAGCCCTCAGCTTTACCACTGCTCTCGCGCCTCCCTCCTTCTTCGCCCTCCAAGCTCCAAACCCATTAATGCCACAAAGTCCATTTCTTATTTCTCATTCATGCAGTGTCCACTGTAGGCAGTCTGCTGGGCCATGCTGTGGTCTGTTCCAGCCAAGAGCAACTAATTAAAGTCCCTTCACTGCTCAAATCACAGTTATCTGATTAAAGCCCTTTGCTGCTAATTAAACTGCCATTTCTCTCTGCCATGCTTTTCCCACAGACTCTCCCTCCCTCCCTTTCGCCGTTCTCTCACAAAACAGACAAATCTACAAAACCTTGTGCTCAGTGTATTGGTCGCATTATACTTCATGTTTTATCGCCTCTTCCCGTCTCATTCTCTGAATGACCAGCAGTGTCATTTTCAGTTAAACAGCTGCAGCCCGAGGGGTTAAAGTGAGCCACGCAATGCTTACTCATTATCTGACTCACTCATCTTTGTCCTGAGATGAAATCCAAGCAGTTTTCTGCGTCTCTTTTAGCTGTCACAGATGATCATAGTTGCAAGTGATATTTAATCAGTTTGAAATGTGGGAGGAACTTTTTAAATTAATACTATAATACACTTTACAGTCCTTCTCATTGGCCTTGAGGCAACTATAACTATAACAAATCAGCCATATCAGCCTTTTGTTATTCTGCCGCTTATCAGAGTAAAGATATTTTGCACGTATCTGTGTGGCAATATAAGGTATATCATGCAGATTATGTTTTGTTCAGCTGTTTTGTTTGTTTTTGCTTTTGTTGCCTTGAAAAAAAATTTTTTTTTAAATCACACCTGAGTGTTTTTACTGTTGCTGGGGAAGACACTTAACACTGCAGTATCTCTTGTAGCCACTAGTGAGCAGCAGTAGGCACTGTCAGCAGGCAGCAGACTCGAGGAGATATTTATTTCTCTGGCCGGGACATTACAGAGCAACCCCTGAGCCAAGATGAAAGCCCTCTAAAGTGTTTAGACCACATCTCTGCGTCCGTCCCTCATCCCTGAGGCTCAGCAGCTCAGAGGAGAGGATCGATGCCCCCCCTGACTTAACTGCACGGCAGCTACACATTCTGTAATGCAGTAATGTAGTTCATAAATATCGACCACAGAGCTGAAATGGCAGGTATAAATCCTAAAGGAATGCATTGTGGAGGATAATGGGGGAGATGGAGGGCAACGACCAACTACAGGAAACAGCTCAAACTGCTGACAGTCACCCTGCCACTCACACACACATAGTCCTACCAACAAGGTTTCAACACAATATACGTGTGTGTGTGTGTGTGTCTGTGTGTTTACAGTGAAGAATTAATGCTTATTGATCTCTGACCACTACAGCATGAAACGGTTTCTAATGTCACCTTCTCTGTCCGTCTAACAGACTGCAAAAGTCCAGTGTTTCTCGTTTATGACCGACCTCTCTGATCTCTGTCATCCTCCATCATACCCTTCCCTGTCTCCTCTCTGCTTCCACCCGTCCGGTTTGATCTCTTTGGTCACACTTCATGATCACACCTGGAAACCTTAGCAACAGGATTTCTGAAGGAAAGACCTGTATGCAGTGGTGCCATCTCTGAAGAGGTGCACCTCTGAAGGGACACAAACACACACATGCACACCTTTATAGTATCTAAGAGGTAGCTGGGCAGGTCGCTGACTCCACAGTATAAATGACTGAGGGTCATGTGGCTATAATACTTGTGCTGCTGAAATCTGTGGAAAAACCTGTTTTCATTTTTGCTTGTCTACAGTCAATACAGTTGCCAGCCTATACAATTTAGCTACAGCAGAAGATTTGCCAGGTGAGGCAGGAACCTTGGTTTGATTTAAGATAAGCTTGAAATTTATTTCACTGGGATGGTTCTTTGCTTTAATCTTTACTAAGCTTAAGCTTTGTCTCAGATTTGTTTTCTTGTTGTGCTCCTTGTGCTGTAGAGGGATCAGTAAATCCAGAATGTGCGTACTTGGATGTAAATATAGTCGAACAAAGACAAGAGCATGAAAAGATGACAAACACTGAAAGTCACATGTTCAACACCAGCAAAAGAATAATCAAACTAAAACCAAAATGTAATGTGACTGTCTGACTCTACAGTCCTCTAAACCACAAACAGCACCTCTCCATCCCTCAAAATCATGTGGCCCCGCTTTTATTGGAAAATGATGCAGATGTCAAGTATCTAATTTATGTGTCAGCGGAGGGAAGATGGGGTAGAAATAGGAGCTGTAATTGCTGAACCCAGTTCCAATTCAGTGGCTGTCACTACATCTCTGGGCTTATGTCAAAGTCATGTGTGTGTGTCGTGTACATGTCTTGCTATGTTTGTGTGGACACATTTTAGTTCTGCACTATCACCATGTATTTTTAGAGGATTTTGACTGGTCCTTCAAAGAGTTGTGTGATGTGACAACCTGATTTTAGAGCTGAAAATACAGTCAGGCTTAGGGTTTAAGTTCAAATGTTTAAACAGTCAGAATGTGAGGACTCATCTGTCTTGGTTTATTTGAAGAGAACCAGCTAAGGTGGTTTGGGGATCTGACCAGGATGCCTCCTGGGTGAGGTGCTTCAGGCATGTCCTACCCTGGGGAGGCCCCAGGCCTGACACAGGACATGCTGGAGGGATTTCATTTCTCAGCTTGCTTGGGAATAACTCTGCGTCTCCCTGGAAAAGGAGGAAGAGGAGCTGGCAGGGTAAAGGAGGTCTGGACATCTCTGCTTAGACTGCTCTCCCCATGACCTGAACACAGAACAGCGGCAGAAAATGGACTGATGTATGTGTGGTTGGGCTTGGTTTATTTGCTAGGTCAAAAGAGATTTAGGGAAATAGCACTTGGGGGTAACTATCTAGGAAATGCAACTCTAATTCCCCAAAAAGTTGGGATGCTGTGTAAAATGTAAATAAAAACACAATAAAGCATAAAAAAAACAACACTGAAAATATTTAAAATGAGAAAACGTACCATTTGAAGAAAAACTGTGAATTACAGCACCATGTTTACCACCGTATACAGTTTCTCTTCGTTTAAAAACAGTCTGTAAATATCTGGGATCTCAGGAGACCAGCTGTTGGAATTTTGGAAGAGGAATGTTGTCCCATTCTTGTCTGATAAAAGATTCCAGCTGCACAGTGCTGGGTCTTCTTTGTCGTGTTTTTCATTTCATGATATACCAAAGGATTTTAGTTGGTGAAAGATCGAGACTGCAGGGACTCCAGTTCAGCACCTGGACTCAAACAAGGATGTTATGTAATACATGCAGTATGCAGTTTTTACCTTGTTTTTGTTTTTTGTTTTTTTCTTAAAATTGTGCATTTTCTTATTTGAAACACATGGTACATTTTGCATGTTGTAATTGTGAATTAAAATATGGGTTTCTGAGGCTTGCAAATGCCGTTTTTATTTACTTATTACAGATTGAACCAACTTCTTTGGCATTTGGGTTGTACATTCAAGACAATGCAATGTGCTTTAAAGTGGCAGAAACCCAACTCTGTGTGTGTGTGTGTGCGTGCGTGCGTGCGTGCGTGCGTGCGTGTGTGGCTGATATAACATTTGCAGGAAAATTACAGTGGCTCCGTAGTACGTTTGCTGGACGTACCAGTTTGTTTTTATTCTTGGTTTGGAAGAACAAATAAAAAATGTTAATAATAAAAATGCTGGAGGTTCTGTTTTCCAAATATAATGATAGAACAACAGTGACCAAAGTTTACTCTGATTGTGTGAAATGTGATTATCTGTAACATGTACCCAAATATTTGGCTCTATCAGATACTTCAAAACCCAAGTAAGCAGCTGCTTTGTGATAAAGCATCATAATACAGACTTTCCAGATTTGTGACTGTGTGTATGTCTGTATTCATTCACCAGCTGTGTCTCTTTAGCAGTCATACAGCCTCGCTGCCATCTTAAGCTAACAGAAGGTGAAGTTGCAAAGCCTGAGGATACAAGACTGTCCCATGAATCTGCAGTCAGCTGACTAATTTTTAGCGCTGACCCAGGACACATAGATCACACACACTCCAGAAATTTCTGCTCAAAATTCTTTTTTTACTTTTTATGTCCTTAACCAGGTGAAATAATCTCCTACTATATACGCAACAAATAAAGGAGGAAGACAGAGAAGGAGAACAAAAATATCCCAGATAGAGATTAACGCAGAAACTAAGGCATGTGAAAAGAACACAGGCTAGAGTGAATAGTGTGGATGGGATTCATGAGGCCTGCTTGTTGCTTTCATTACCCTTTATTGATTCATTTAGCAAGACATCAGGTCCCATCACAGTCCCTTACTGTTAGACAAAACTCAGCATGTCACGCAACATGACTGTCTAGTAGGTAGAAGTATAGAAAGCATGTTTTCATTCAACCATCCACCGACAAATGAAATAAGAAACAAATCAATCAAGCTGGATTAGATTAGTAAACCGTTTTTTTCCCAAGCTGACACTGGCAGCAGTGACTGACGAGTGCATTAGAAAGGTGAAATGTTATATAATACCTCTTAGAAATAACAGGACATGATTTCAAATAATTCATCTGAGAACAGACTGTAAAGCATACAATATGATGGTAGATAATGAAAGTGAAGCGACAGGCTGTTTGGTCATTTCATCCACGTCAGTGTGTATAAAATACTGTACAATATTATTGCTGCTGGTTTTTTGGTGATGGATGCTGACGAGCACTGCTTTTGATCAGCGTACTGTACTTTTAAAAGAAGCATGGTGAGCAGCAGCCGCTTCGCAGTCATTGGTTTGAAGGATTTTTCTATTTTCCTTCCTTCATTTCAAACAAAGACACTTTTGCAGGTTCTCATAGATTTGATCAGTCTATCAAGTCAGCCTAGAATCTGCACAGTGAACTGTGTGAGCGTAAACAAAAAGGCTGGGCGCCCCCCTCATACATACCTATCGTTGTTATTTAAGCAGTCCAGCAGTCAGCTGTTTTGTGTCAGCTGTATATTGTTATTGGCAAAAGGACACATGGGGAGTGAGCATCTTCTGGGTGTCTTCACGAAGCAGATTCATCTTTTGCTTTTGAGGCATGCGTGAGTGGTGTAAGGTCCACATCTGGAAAATCAACCTGTTTGTAGGATTTTGTTTCTTTTTGGGCACTGTCACTCTTCAAGTTAACAAAAATTTCAACACAAAGCATCTGTACTGGTTATATCTGTAATGGTTATATCAGTTATGTCCTGATATAACCATTAGAATTATTACTTGTTTAAGATAAGAAAAAAAGGGTGGGTGGAATATAAGTCCTGAGTTGCTGTTTGTGTAACCTTTATGAACAATGATAAGGGTACCTTCAGTCTTGGCGTTTCCTGTAAAGATGCGGGTTTTCAAATATGCTACATTTCAGTCCAGTAAGAAAGATACTGACCCCCCAAGTGATCAGATGTGGCTTGGCTTCATATTCTATATTTAAAGGGCATTTTGGTTCATTGTAACTTGGCTCTTGTTCTTGTTCTTTTCTAGTTTTCTTGTGAGTATCATACCAGAAAAGTATTACGTATAAACCATTTTCAAAAAATGATGGGACGCTGTGTAAAATGTTAACATAAAAAGAATAAAAATAATTAAAAACCTTTGTTTAACTAAAAATACTACAAAAATACAAGCTAAAATATGTGCTAAAAAGATTTTTTTAATGTGGTACTAATAGCATGCTTCAAAGTTGTTTATCACTGCATTTGTATGTATTATCATATTCTATCTAATATACATTACTATGAAAAAGTAAGTAAACCTAAGAACTGGCACTGGTTCTGCAATCAAGCATTTGCAAAAACTGGCAATGAGTCTTTGACATTGCTGTGGAAGAATTTTGCTCCACTCTTCTTTGTTTTAATTCTTTGTTTTAATTCTTTGTTTCTTTGTTTTGTTTTAAATCACTCATGTGTAACTTTTTTTTTTATCATGAACAGTCTTTTAAGGTCATGCCAAAACATCTCAATAAGAGTTAAGTCTGGTTTAAGATTTTTAATCTTTTTAAAGCTCTGAAATATTTAAGTGTGAGAAATACCCACCCACCCACCTCCCCAAAAAAAGAAAGAAAGAAAGAAAGTAATCAGGAAGGGGAGAAATGGGTTGTCACAGCACTGCAAAACTGTTTCCTTCTTTTTGTTTCATAATGCTCCAAATTGTCCAGGTCCATCTAGCACTCACATTCTTGAAACAAAGTGATGCTGCTGATGTTTGTGCAAAATGTGGTTTTAGCATTGTGCATAGCAAATTAAATGTGCTTAGGCCTTGTGTGAATGAAGAAAGCCAGAATGTGGATATTTAAGGTAAAGGTATAAAGACTGTTGCCTTGTTTTACTGAATGGTATGCTGCCTGGCAGTTCACGTACGAGCCATTGCACTGCTGCAGCCATGGCTGTCTGCACGCATCTGTTTATAGGGATTAGTGAAAGTGTGGCTGATGCAAGAGGCTACACCCAGACTTGTGCTGGCCTCTGAATTGAGAATGCAACCACATTTTGCATAGCATCCCAACCTTTTAGAAAAAGGTATTGAAGTAAATATTGTGATTGATGTACGAAGAAACATTTTGGGTTATGTTTTTTCTTAACTTTTTTTCTTTTATAAAGCTTGGGGTGGCAGGTCCTCTGAAATAAAAGAATCACAGCCCCTGTGTGAATGGCAGATGAGTTGATTACAGGACGGCAGGGGTACGTGTAGGATTCAAAAGGCAGAGCAGGGATGGGGAGGAGGAAATGGAAAGGCTAAAATGCATCATTTCCCAGTCAGAGTGAGGTGAGAGGCGGACATATGACTTTATGTGTTAAACTCTGCTTCTGGAAATAAAAAGTCACTTCTGGGTCACATCAAGTTTCAGATTTATGCTCCATGTCCTCAACAATGGGGGTGTTATAACTCTGAAAAAGAGGTTGCATGAAGAGCCCCATCGTTCCAACTACACACACAAACACAAAGATCCACAGGAAAAGACGGTCGATCACCATCGCAACGTATTTCCAGTCTTCGATGATCTGCAGAGAGATAAAGACGTTGGATATTAACCACTGTGTTCATGAGCCTGAACTAAAGTGAAATGAGATTTAGGTAACAAGTGATTATGATTAAACCTTAGAACAGAAAGAAGTTGTACTTTCTTTTATATATGAGCATATAAATCATGATACAGATCCAATTACTTCTTCCAAACACCTACCCCTTCATCATCATCCTCACTCTTCATCTTCTCCGCAATATAACGTACTCCATCCACTGCATCCTCCACATCTATGTTGCTCTTGAGCGTCATCCTCTTCCTGAACTCTGTGTTCTCTGAGCAGTCACTGACCCTCCAGCCATAGCGCTTGGCCGACTCTTCATTGACAAAGAAGGATGAGGAGGAATCAGCCATTCCCACAGAGCTTCCACTTCCAACTTCTGCTCCACACCGCTTCTGGTCAGAGTACTTCTGCTTCTGGTGTTTTTTCCGGAACCGTTCACGGATGTTGGAACTTCCTGGTCTCCGCATGAAGAGGAAAGAGGGGAGCTGGTACAGAAAGACACGCTTGACCCAAGGAGGCATGGTGTGCGTACTGGGTGACCGATGGTGCACATTGAGCACGCAAACGCTGGTGACAATAGAGAAGGTGACCAGCACCATTGTAAACATTAGGTACTTCCCAATCAGAGGCACTGCTAGAGACGTAGGTGGCACAATCTTTGAGATAAGGAGTAAAAACACAGTCAGGGCCAGGAGGACTGAGATACAAAGAGTCATCTTCTCACCACAGTCTGATGGGAGGTAGAAGACAAGAATAGCCAGTGATGTGATCAGGATGCAGGGAATGATCAGGTTGATGGTGTAGAAGAGAGGTTTTCTCTTGATAATAAAATCATAAGTAATATCCAGGTATCTGATATCGTTGGGATCTTCATTCTTGCGTCCAGGCAGTGATACAATATCCCACTCGCCACTGGGCTTGAAGTCATCACGTGAGGCGTAATCACTGAGGAGGATGAGATCAATTTCTGTGTGGTCGTAGGTCCAAGAGCGAAACTTAAGAGTGCAGTTCTGCTGGTCAAAGGGGAAATCACGGACTTCGATTTTACAGGCCGACTTGTAGATCGCTGGTGGGAGCCAGGCCACTTCGCCATTATTGGAGACCACAGCGTTGGAGTAGAAGGAGACTTCATATGTCCCATCGGCACTGAGGAAAAGGCAGGAGATGAGACAAAGTCAGTAAAGTCAAGCATCACAGACAGATTGCCCATATCACATCATTTAAACATAGAACCAATGCTTCTTTGTATTTGAAGGAGCTTCAAGCATACTCACAAAGATATACCAACCAAAACAAGATAACACTCAAGGACCCTCAAGTATTTTAATGCAAATCATTTTTACTTAATTTTACAGGTAACTTGATTTCCTTAGCAAGATAAAACTGTGAATAAAAACTAAAAATAATCCCTAAAATAAACTCCAGCTGGACTTAAACGCCACTGTTTGCCCCTTTTCACCCAAAATAATGGGTTTTTTTGTGGACTTAAAAAAAACATCTATGATTCGGACACAGAGTTATGTTGGAAAGCTGGCACAGTTTGAGGCAATAGAACGTGCTCTGCTCTTTCAGTGAAGAAAAAAATCATCTTCTTGGGAGAGTTTGTACTTCTTAACAAACACACCTATGTACAGTATATTTATTTTATATATATATATATTATGCTTTGTTATACAGCTTGACACTTTCCGCTTCAGCCTAAGGAGCTTGGAAAGAAAAGCGTCTGGACTTCTTTAGGTTTCTTGAAGACGTTTCACCTCTCATCCGAGAAACCTAAAGAAGTCCAGACGCTTTTCTTTCCAAGCTCCTTAGACTACGATGACCTGGATGACTGAGAACCTTCACAGATACTTTCCGCGTCAGTTAATAAGAAACACTGCGCTGTCGGACACTCGTCAATATCTTGTCAATATACATTTATTAAAATAGTCTTTTAATAGCCTTTTATTCTCCAAATGAAGTCAAGAATGAAATGACAATAAAATCCTGCTCCAGACTTTTAGCACAAGACAAACATGGTTTTTAAGTGAATTCATTAATTGAATGCTGAGTAAAAGACTGCCTGACTGCTACCATGAGTCTGCAGAGGTGACGCATGCAACAGTTTGAAGTCCAAAGGATGCATTTAGCATCTCAAGGGAAGAGCTTGGCCTGGGACACATGTTGGCATCAAGGCAACACCTGTCCCTCACAGCCCAAACTGCTGAGACTGACTTTTTTCTTCATCTCATCAGGGCTGCAGAGGATGCATTATAAATAAGTGGCCTATCAATTATAAAGTGGGTCAGGAATACAACCATCCCACTTGCCTCTAATGCTTTGGGGCTGCTGTGTATATCCAGACTAATATAAAATGCAGAGGCCCCACCTGCTTACTGTGACCTCAGGTCTCCCAAAGTTAGACCTCAGCCTGAAGTTACAAAACAGCGACAGATAGATGACCTCTCACTGGTCTCTTAAGCTATTATGCTCTTCAGTTGTCCTTCAGCTGAACTTTTCATTTCAAACTCAAGCGTCCCTTTTTATTTTGTGCACTTTGGGAACTTTTCTCCATGTTGGCCTAAAAGCCGAAGTTCATTCATGAAACGCCATGAGCTGATGAAAATCATGATTCAGAGTTCAAGAGCAGCTGTTGGAGATTTTGTCATGACACAAGAGGTTTTCATTTAGATTATTACATAAGTTAAGGAGAAACTTGGATAAATCTGGGCAGACAGAATTAAAAGCAGCAGCTTGTTTTTCCTTCATTACCAACACTGAGATGCCCTTAAACAAGGTTTCCAAAGCCTAAATGCTCAGTAGACAGCTTAGTACTCGGCAGCTTCAGAGGTGCGTTTTAGAACATGTGTGTGTGTGGTGTGGTTTCCTAAAAAGATGCTCTTGCTCTTAGATAACTTTTTTTTAAACAGCAACAGCCACTGAGTGCAAATGTACTGCAAGTTATTGCATACACATGTACACTCAACAAAAATATAAACGCAACACCTTTGTTTCTGCTCAGATTTTCCATGAGATGGACTTAAAGATCTAAAATTCATTCCAGATACACAATATTACCATTTCTCTCAAACATTGTTCACAAATCAGTCTAAATGTGTGATAGTAAGCACTTCTGCTTTGCCAAGATAATCCATCCCACCTCACAGGTGTGCTACATCAAGATGCTGATCTGACATCATGAGTAGTGCACAGGTGTACCTTATACTGCCCACAATAAAAGGCCACCCTGGAATGTGCAGTTCTTTGCTTTATTGGGGGTCTGGGGACTCAGAACCGGTCAGTATCTGGTGTGACCACCATTTGCCTCATGCAGTGCAACACATCTTCTTCGCATAGAGTTTATCAGATTGTCAATTGTGGCCTGTGGAATGTTGGTCCACTCCTCTTCAATGGCTGTGCGAAGTTGTT
>VVHJ01021284.1:2006-20030 GCA_015107715.1 Tylochromis polylepis
AAACAATAAAAAAAAAATTTTTTAAAATTTTTTAAAAAAATAAATAAAAAAATTTAAAAAAAAAAAAAAAAAAAAAAGGTAATTTAATCAAAGTGCTGAATGACTGAAAAGCATGTCCAGCATGTAAAAGGTACTATTTGTTTCCAGTTGATAGCATTATACTATATTTTGAACTCCTGGAAAAATAAGGATCACATAACTTCTCTCTAGGTCTCTCTGTGGCACAACAGGTTGGCCTCTGGTCATACACATTAATCTGTAGCAAACTGGCCATTCATTAACCTCCATGAATTCAAGCTACAAACTAGAGACTTGGGCTCCCCTGTGAAGTTTTTTTTTTTTTAATCTATACAGGTTTAAGTAAAAAAGTTACTTCATCAAACTCCTCAGCGACTCCCTTAGATTCCTCTTGTGAACCATTTGTGACAATACCAAAAGAAAATCCACTGCATGACCCCCGGTTATTTAAAATGCAATTCATGAATGAACTGCAAGAGATTAAATATAACTATAGAATGCTCATATTTACAGTGGGTGAAATAAGTATTAGATCTCTGCTGAATTTGTACGTTTATAGTCGCAGACTGGAGAAACCCTTGCCACTTGTCTTTACAGAAACTCTCTAAATCTTTTAGGTTTCTTGGCCACGGCTTGGCAATTTAAAGTTTCAGCTCCCTCCAAAGATTTCCTATATGATTGAGATTCTTTGGCTCATATTCACTATTTCTCTTCCCTTAAGTATAGCGGAAGCACGTAGGTCTTCTCTAAATTGTTTAGATGTTCACTGGCAAACTTAAGACGAGCCTGTACATGTGGCTTCTTGAGCAGGGGGACCTTGTGGGCACTGCAAGATTTCAGTCCATGTGTATAAAAACTGTTTAGATATATTAATATCTTGACTGGTTCGGATCTATGGAGTGGCTTTTTATCTTATACTAAAATACAATGTTGGTGTCGCTGATGTCGTGGGACTCAAACATATGAGGGAGGTCTCAGTTTGCTGGTTTGGAATGACCAGACAAAGGTTAATGAATAATCAATAAAGTACAGGGAGTGAAGAGGCAGAGTGACCTACCCGTAAAAAGGACATCTCCTCCATCCAGTGTGGCATTCTCATCAGTCATTTCCACAATGTTCAGATTTAAATCCTTTAGAGCCCCTTTCATTGCCTCCGTCTGGCAAAAAAACAAGGACACAAACAGAATTCAAGTTAAAACATCTGTGCACATTAAAAGCAACAAAAAAAACAAAACAGAAAACGGAACCGCGATGACTTACAGTAAACTACTTCAGCATTTCCTAATATTATGATATGATCCAGGAGCTTCCCCTGATTTCTGTGAGGCACAGTATTTTGATTAAATACTGGTTCAAGAGATTGTTTGTAATGAAACAAACCCTTTTCTCCCCAACAGGTTATGGTGACATCATTACAGTGAGCCATGAAATGATGTCATTTTGTAAGAAGTGCGTTAAAACTTTTACAAGGCAGAAGTTGTGGAAAACAGGTACGGTGAATGACCAGCACAAATTTAGTAGTCTTTAGTCTTTAATACGTTTAAAAGGAAGGGAATGCAAGGATGGCTGCCACCTGGTGAATATTAGCATGTATAATGGAATACATCTCCCTCATGAAATATTACAGGAAATCCACACTTCACCTGTATGTCCCCTCTGCTGAACTCAAAACCTGGGGGAAAGAGCAGGTCTGTTTTTGGCTCAACCTTTAGCTAATCTGCTCTCTTGTCTGACCGCCCAGTGCGATTTTACTGTCCTGTTTTTTGGGGTTCCTGCGGGAGTAGTTTCCAGGGCCAGTCATGTTAGCAGGAGCATCAGTGTTTCCACAGGCCCTATCTCACTATGACCTCAGCCTGATCACTGTGCTTTCTGGCCACCATAATGCCTCTGGTTCTCTTCAACTGCGGAAGGCCAAAGCATGAGGTCATCCAGGTAGACTGCCATGTGCTCCCAGATAACATAGGGGAGGCCTGCAAATCCACAGATTTACTCGCCCCTCACCTGCGCATACACAGGTATTAGTGCACGAAGGCATCCAAAGCAGGTGTATTAGAATTGCTAGCACCTAGCAGTTCATTTGGACAACTGTTTTTTTTAAATGCCTTTATGACCCAGTGATGTACAACCAGAATGGCATACTTCCGATCCACTCACTTTCCAGAGGTAAAACCGTGAAATCCTCCGTGTTTCATCTATATTGCATGTTCATCTCAGTTAACCAGGAGGAACACGGCGTTCTTCCAAGAAACTTGGGTTCACAAATTCATTAGTGGTTTCTTAAAAGGTTTGACAGCAAAAGCATGCAGTATATAAAGAGCTGTATAGGTAACAGTTAATCCCATTCTTTTTTCTTTGTGCATTGCCAAGCCACACTCTGCTTTCCATTTAATTAGGTTTGTAGATAGGTTATGTGAGGAATAAAAGGTTGAGTCAGGTCCTGAGGAATGATCCAGATGGGTGAGAGACAACTTGTGCTTTTGATGTTTATTCAGTTCATGTGTTATGCTGCCTTTGTGTGTCATGGTGTTGCAGTCTTGGCATGTCCAGACAAAGTTTTTCCTTGTGCCATCACCAATTCATCACACATAATAAAACTTCAGTCAAATGAGTCAGTTCAGACACTGATTGATATGGTTGGAAAAAAAACCTGTTAGTGATGCCAGGTCTGCACACCAAAGCTGAAAAGCAGTGTCTATTTATGTATGTAAGCAGGCATACCTTTTACCTACTGGGCCTCATACATCGGCCAGTGTTTCCTTCTTATATAAGGCAACCAACTACCTCAGTATTCTGGCATTTCCTCTGAAATCACTGGAGATGACTTGACCCAAAGGGTCCCCAATCACCACATCAACCATAATGGCCCCCATGAAGTGAAAGCATCTGCCCTGTGGGCTGTGCTGTGCTGTTCTATTTGTGGCACATGTGGACTTAGAGGCTCAAATGACTGAATACAAATTTCAGTACATATGGAAAATGAGAATATAAAGTGGTTTTGTAGAAGAACCTAACTCCAAAAACATAATGAATTAGTAACATGTCACCACATTTCACTGCATATCGAGAAGACACAGTAGTGTAATGTATTGTAGTGTGAATGTTCAGATAAATTCCTACCCAAAGATTGCAGGCTACAGACATGTTTTTCTTTAAATCAGTGGTGTAGGTAAAAATGTTTTCTGCATTTGGAGACTTCGGCCAATCACAGATCTTCACAGTGGAGATTAGGGGGGTATTACCAAGTCAAGAAGGGAAACAACTCTATGTAGGAGCAGATAAAAAGAGGACTACCCCCTGGGACAATGGGGTTTGAATTGTGTGGTTCTCTGGTGGGAGAAGCTCAAAAGAGAGATGACAAGCTGCAGGTATAGCACTCTATTTTTTACATTTCTTTTCTGTTATTACTGTATAACCTTGAACCTCTCAGGCTTGCTTACAAGTCCAGAGTGACACAGGAGATATGGCTTTCAGAATATCTACAGGTAGAGAGCATTACAGAGCCCACACTACAGACTGGCCCCTGGCAACATAAAAAACTGAACAGGTAAAACTGGTATGCTCTGGATTTTAGCCACTAATTTGGAGCAAAATGCTTATACTTTTGATGAATTGCTTTTCATAACATTCAGATAGATATTAAAGTGTAGTTAACACTCAAGAAACATGTTGTTGCATCTTATCTAAAAAATAATTCATATTCTAAATTCTAAAAAAATTTAAATACCAAAGCCCATAGATTTTCGATGGGCTTTGGTATTTCAAAACACCTCTCTGTTGGCAGTGTCAGGAAGTTTTTCTTGGCTCATGTGAGGCCAGCTATCACATCTCCATCTGTCTTCTGCGTATTGTTGATGGCAAGTTTTGAGGTTCTGTTCAGCAAGTTGTAGCAAATTCATTTGCGTAATATATTTGTGTATATATCTGTGCCTAACCAGGAATATAAAATCACTTTTTCTGTTCTCGCAAAGACTGGTAGGAGCAGTGAGGATTGTTTTGATATAGCAACCTGCAATTTACATCTCAAGCCTTTATTTTTAAACATCACAGCAATATTCTGAGATGTTAAAACTGAAAACACAGGTGGTGCACATGATTACATTATACTAAGCAGTTTCTAAACCTCTTAAATATCTGTGTCTGCTGTAGGTCTACTGGATCACAGCAAAATTATTCACCTTGCAGTTTTGCTTCAAACCTAAAGCATGTTCTTTATCCATATTAATATTGTTATAATATGATATAATGTTGACATATATTAACATAACATTGTTCTATAGGATGTGGACACTATTTAACAGGCAGCAGAAGTCTCACTGTGATTGACAAAACACTGTAACTACTGCTGCAAAGCCCTCTTCAATAAAACTTCCCTAATAAAGCTCACTGATTAACATCATGTAGCTTATTTGTTTAATCTGTTGAGATAGATAGATAGATAGATAGATAGATAGATAGATAGATAGATAGATAGATAGATTTTTTGTATGTTTGTTACACTTAAATGTTTCAGATCATCAAATAAATTTAAATACTAGACAAAGACAGCACTAGTAAACATAAAATGCATTTTCTGAATGAAGGTTTTATTATTAAGGGGGAAAAAATCCAAACCTATATGGCCCTGTGTGAAAAAGTGACTGCCCCCCAAACCTAACCTGGTTGAGCCACTCTTAGCAGCAACAACTGCACTCAAGCATTTGCGATAATTGGCAGTGAGTCTTTTGAAGCACTGTGCAGGAATTTTGGCTCACTCATCTTTGCAGAATTGTTGTAATTTAGCCACATTGGAGGGTTTTTGAGCATGAACCGCCTTTTTAAGGTCATGCCACAGCATCTCAATCAGATTTAGGTCAGGACTTTGACTAGACCACTCCAAAGTCTTCATTTTGGTTTTCTTCAGCCATTCAGAGATAGACTTGCTGGTGTGTTTTGGATCATTGTCCTGCTGCAGAACCCAAGTGTGCTTCAGCTTGAGGTCATAAACAGATGGCCAGAGATTCCACTTCAGGATGTTTTGGTAGACAGCAGAATTCATGGTTCCATTTACCACAGCAAATCTTCCAGGTCCTGAGACAGCAAAACAGCCCCAGACCATCACACTACCACCACCACATTTTACTGCTGGTGTGATGATCCTTCTCTGAAATGCTGTGTTAGTTTTATGCCAGACGTAAAAGGACTCAAACCCTCCAAAAAGTTCATGTTTTGTCTCGTCAGTCCACAGAATATTTTCCCAGATGTCTTGAGGATGATCAAGATGTTTTTTTGGCAAATGTGAAACGAGTCTTTGTGTTCTTTTTGGTCAGCAGTAGTTTTCGCCTTGAACTCTCCCATGGATGCCATTTTTGCTGACCTTAAGTTAACTTAAGACCTTAAGTGAGACATGTGATGCCTGCAGTGCTTTAATGTTGTTCTGGGTTTTTTGTGACCTCCTGGATGAGGTGTTGATGATTGCTCTTGGAGTAATTTTGGTAGGCTGCTCACTCCTGGGAAGCTTCTCCACCGTTCCAAGTCTAATTCATATGTGGATAATGGCTCTCACTTTGGCTCACTGAAGTCCCAAACCTTAAAAATGGCTTTGTAACCCTTTCCAGACTGACAGATGTCAGGTGTTTCTTTAGATCATGGCATGATGTGTTGCTTTTTGAGATCTTTTAGCCTGCTTCACTTTGTCAGACAGGTTCTATTTAAATGATTCAACAGGTCTGCCAGTAATCAGGAATGGGTGTTTAGTGAAACTGAACTCAGATTTCCAAAAAACATGGGTAATCACAGTTAATTCATGATTTAACGAGAGGGGCAATTACGTTTTCACACAGAACCAGGTAGGTTTGGATAACTTTTCTCTCTTAATCAATGAAATAATCATTTAAAAACTGTATTTTATATTTACTCAAGTTATCTTGAGTTATCACCACTGTGGTTCGGCACTTAACTCAGTATGAAGACACCACCAAATGTAACTTAATATCGAAATTAATTAACCCTAGAGGTGGTGACAGGTAGTTTCTCCTATGTACGCTTGTTGTGCTAAGATACTCTAGAAGGCCACAAGTGGCTTCATATTTACATCCTGTTTATATTACAGTACATGTCATCTAACTTGGTAAGCCAAATGCCAACCAATTCTTTTAACATGAGCCAACATTAAAAGCATTACATCCTGACTTTTGACTAAATTTGAGAGCTAATTTTTTACAGAATCCCCTTGTTTGGTTATCTCCTCCCTGGTTCTTTTTCTTTTTTGCCCTCCTTTCTCTTAAGTCCCTTTATCACAGTTCGCACTGGCACTAAAACAAAATAAATAAAAACCGCTCGATTAAGTTGTTTTTGCTTGTTTGCACCTGTCAAAAAAACAAAAAACAAACAAAATGGTATACTGCCACTGCACACGCAGCAAAATCATAATTGCCATTTCTTGCCACGCTGGCTCTCCCTTTCAGACAGATGTCGATTCGGCTCTATGACTAGCCGGTTGCAAGGCGTAACAATAATGCCGTCCCCATTCCTTTTCTGTACCTTTCACACAGAACGCCGAGGCAGAATAAAGGTGCAACAGTCCCACCTTAAACGGGCTCTGTGAAAGGGGCTTCTGTCTCTCACATTCCCTCTATTCTCTTTAAGCCCTCGTGGCAGGGTCAAGAATGCTCCTACAGTGACTTCTCATGCAGAGTGGCCTATTATCTCTCACTGTGAGGGACATCCAATACCCAACCCTGCCTAGGTGCCAACTCGCTTTGCCAGTCCTCCTTCTGCTCTCCCTCCCTCAAACCATCCTGTGCTCCTTATTCTCTCCTCTCCCCTTCCCCCTGCCTCCTACTCCCCGTTGCCCACCAGAGTGCTTGACCAGGCGGCATGCTGTTAGCTAGCACCCTGCTTTGAATGAAAAAGGCCTTTTAAAATTCATTAGAGGCTGAAGGCTCTGAGGCCAGTCAGTCTGCCTGCCACATTCCTGCCGTTCCTGCACAGGACAGGGGAGACGGAGCAGAGAGAACAGCCCTTTATTTGAGGCTTTTTATGGACCAATTCTCCCTTCTCTCGCCCCTGGTACCCGTGGATATCGCATTCTGCTAAAAAGGACCATCAGTCTGATAGAGCGCAGTGCATTTGGAAAGGGAATTGAGTACATAACAATAGCATTCCTGAGGGTCATCCTAGCCTCCCTACACCAGACAACAGAGTCCCACGCTCCAGTATAAAAGGGATACAGCATTCCTGAGAGTCTAACACACAAGGAGGTTGAGTGACAGTCAACTGTTATTGTTTGCCAGTTTATAACACACAAAATGTGGCATACAATGCCAGGTAGTTTGTGGTTTGGGTACAAAGCATTATTTTTCTGATATCTTGCTTTGGATGAATTTGACATAGTTGAAGATTCACTTAAAACAGTTAAAAATAACACAAAAATGGAAAAATATTTATCTTAATATTTCTACTTCAGACTGCTTAGGAGAAACATAACAAGCACTACACCAAACTATGCTAAACACTACACTGGCAATCTGCCAAACTGGCAAAATAATCAGCAAATGGTTACAAACACATACATAATAAGCACTCAGTTTGTCTCTCGTGGTCAGACAATTTATGATCAGTATCACACTGTTGTTGCTTGTCTGCCTGTTAGTCAAAATCAAAGATGGTGAAGCTTATGAAACATGGTGGAAAATGGGTGAAAGAATCCATAAAAACCATAAATGTTTGGTGTGGATCATTTTTCAGTGAAGTCTGAAATACAACATTGGTCCTGGTGGAGGATGTATTCTTGTAGTTTTAGCTCTGTTTGGCTGACCACAATCTCGGAGAAGATATACAGATGAGTCGAAAATTATTGTCCTACTGGATTTAGAGTTTTTATCAAAATTTTCACAAATGCTGTTTTTAACAGAGGAAGAGATTTTCGACAAACCGTTTCTAAATATACTAAGTTTTCTTTAGAAAGGATAAATTATACCTATTTTTACACAATAACAAAATTACTTAAGAAAAAAATATGACCAGGGTCAATATTATCAGCCCCCTGAAAAACCTTTTTATTGAACCCTAGCAGAAACCACTACTGTGCACTACTGTGCAACTCATCATTACAGTAACCCTCAGTTTTAATAAAGTTCAAACTGAGGGTTATCTTCCAATTTACGTACAGTATACAAACTTCAACAAAGGTTTGAGCTGTCACTTAAGAATACATCATGGCATAATCAAAATAAATCAAAAGACGCGCTTCCAGTACGCATAATCATTCTCCAGGTCGTCCTGGAGAAAAATAATTATTGATGCTCACAAAGCAAGAGATGGATATATAAAGTTATCAAAGCATTTCAAAGTGTCAAAAACTGGAGTGAGATCCACAAAGCACAGAACAAGTCTGACAGAGGTAGGATGTGAAATATTTCAAAGACTCTGGAAAGAAAACTAGTGAGAGATATGTCTAAAGACCCCAGAAAAACTGCTAAGACACATGTGAATGACTTAACCAAGATGGGAATTGTAGTCTCAAAGAAGACAATCACTACAAGCTCCTGTGCAGGAATGGACTGAGAGGTTATAGACCAAGAAAAACCACACTCCACCAAGAGACACCTTCAAGCCATACTGAAGTATGTTAAGGAGAACCGGGAGAAAGATTATGCATACTGGAAGCACGTCCTTTGATCACAGGCAAAGCTAGAGCTCTTTGGACACAGTGACATTGCTTATGTTTGGAGAAAGAAGGGAGAGGACTATAACCCAAAGAACACCGTCCTAACAGTGAAACATGGTGGTGGGAGTATTATACTGTAGGGATGTTTCAGTGCATCAGAAACTTGGAATCTCGTCAAGATGGAAGGTATCTTGAAAAAAAAGAAAATGTGAAGATTTTGAAAGAAAACCTCAACCTGTCAGCAGCAAACCTGGGTCTAGACTGTCATTTTGTTTGTTGACATTGACTCAAAACATACGTTACTCCTGGTGAAAAACTACCTCCAGAAGACCAAAGTGTAGCCAACATTACTGACTGGCCTGCACAAAGCACGACATAACTGACTGTTAGTTTTTGTTTGTTATGAAATAATTTTGTTTCTGTGTGCAAATTGAAATAATGTAAGCATCCAAAATAAAACTATGGTGTTTGGAAAAGCTGTGTTACAAAATCCTCGCTCCGTTTAACAGCACTTGGGAAATACTTTCAAAAAGAATTACATTTTCATAGTTGGAGTTAATAATTCTGTCTTCATCTGTAGCTGGCATTTTATCAGGTAAACTAAAAACAGGTGCCAGCTGCAAAGTTCTTGGTTATCGAGAGTGGACAGTACAGCTAAATCATAGAAACGTTCCACAGAGCTGAGGGAATCTGCAGACTCAGATGATTACGATGTAATTTAATCCATCAATACAATAAGACCAGCCTTAAAGTTTCTCTTGGAACCCGAAAGGATTCATAATAAGAAACAACCAGTCTCTAATTCAAATAGCTCCATACAAAAAATAAATAAATAACAATCTGGATTGCTTGTAGTGACATATGAACACACGTTTGAACAGTGAGGCTTATGCATCATAGCTGAAAATTTGGCTGGACATCCGGGACGCAGATGACGATCGTAGCAGATAGCAAATGCCAAACACAGAGAAATGTTCAAAGACAACAGAGTACAAAATGGGACTAATGACTACCTTTTAGTCCAAACGACTCAGTGGAATTTAAAATGAATGCGCAGATTTCGTTAGCTATGTAGCAACAAAGTGGATAAGGCTATCTGAACCAGGTATTAAGTCTCTGATGTCACGTAGGAAACAGAAAGATGATTCCCTTTGAGAGGGGGGAGTGAGATTGAATGGCTCAGTTATAGATTTGTCATAAGTTTGCCACAGACAGTAATTTCACTGGCTGCTTCTTTAAAAAGAGCACCAGAAGGTCAAAATAAATGGTGGTCATTAGGAGGAAAATCTAAAGAAGTTGTAATGTGGCTCTGACAAGGCTATTAAAGTTATACCCTTCAAACACTCAACTGGACTCAGACTCAAAGAAATGGGTGCGCGCACACACACACACACACACACACAAAATATGTATATTAAAAAGTTCTAAAATTACAAATCAGGATTTTTCTTCCAAGTCTCTCTTGCATCAACAGAACTGACAAAAGGAGACACACAGAGCATCACAGATGGGTGCATACATGGGAAAAAAGGGCCCACTCTGATGCTGCAAATGTGGTCAAGTGGCATATTCTTAAAGGAAGCTAACTTTGAGGGCTAACGACAGCATGAAATGACAAAAACTCATTTCTTGTGCAGCCACAAGAAAACAAATCCTCTGTGGCCTGTCTCTGCATTAACTAAACAAATCCTTGATGTATGTTGGAACATACCTGTGGTTAACCAAGCCATGACATCTTCCCTCTTCTTTTTTCTTTTTGAAACCCACCCTCCTTTAGCTTTAGGATTACATAAATACTGAAAAGTAGGTCAATGCAAAGGCTTGCACATTTAACAATAGCAGATCACGAGACCCTTGCCCTACATCCACCACAAGGTTCTGGCAGCCTGCCTTATTAAAAAAGCATCTGCAGCCAAACCTACTCCACTGTCAGATTGCTTTTACTTGGGCTTGCGACAATGTCAGAGCTCTGAGGAAGAAAGCGCCACACTGTAGTCGGGCATGGATACATTTACCAACCATCTGGGTTGAGATTGGTGTAAAAAAAAAAAAAAAAAAAAAAAAAAAAAAAAAAAAAAAAAAAAAAAAAAAAAAAAAAAAAAAAAAACCCGGAACAAAACAAAAACAACAACATGACAACTAATGGTTGCCGTTGATCACAGTAACTCTAGCACAGCTAAAATGTTGCTCAGCGTAGACTTGAGACAGAATATCGATCTGCAAGCAAATGTTTGGTTGTGAAGATGGGACGAGGTTCAACAAGGCGTCACATGTGGAGGATCTGCTATGGCTACAGTAATAAACAAGCAGGTTGGAGGAGACGAGGAAGACGTGTGTGAGGACTCAGGTCCCGTGTACATCTATGATTATGTCTGTGTGAGGCCAGAGGGGTGTTTCATAAAGTGAGATGACCAGTTAAGAAACATCACGAATTCACCTTTAGGAAGGAGGCTTAAACCATAAACTGTATATAAAAGATGACTCTCATATGATTAATTGGTTTGTGAAGCCTCAGTTTAAGCATTTTGGCTGAGCCATGTTTTTTTGGAGCTAGAAGTGATCGTATGTGGATAAAAAGGCAGAGTGCTGAGATATCAGCAAGCCTGGGACACAAACTGTATCCAAATAAGTCCAAAGCATAGACACACATTTCATCTAGTTAATAAAATACTAGAATTTAACGTGCCAATCACAAACTTTCTGGATATTTGCACTGCACAGCAAGAAATAAAATGTCTCAGATATTCCCATTAAAAATTCTCCAAAAGGCACAAACAGCAAAAACATGGTGATAACTCAAATTAGCCAGGGTGAGGCCTAGCATACTCTGATTACCCACTTTAGTCAAGGAAGCAACACCCCCTAACTTTGAACTTTACAGCCTCAAGTGGTCACTAGAGGAACTGCAGTTTTTGGCTTCCACATTGGCTCCATTTTTGCCATTTGGTCAAAATGTGTCCAGTTCTGCCAATCATGACCATCTAATTCGTAAAAAGCAGGTTTATTAGGATGACTGGCACATCTGTAAGCTGTAGTCCAGCTTCAGTGCTGTATAACAAATTTCATTTCTCTGGCCAGCTGTAGGTCTAACTAATTGAGTCTGGAAGCAATTTGGTCTGTGCTCCTTGGTTACATGTCTAGGAAATCAAAACTAAAGTATTTAAAAGTTGAAAAGATTTCAGACTAATTTGCACATTTCTCTGCTAATTTCAGGCCACTAAGTGCCATTAGCTTTGATGTTATTTCAATCATTTTGAAAGTGTTTGGTATATTGTGGTTTCACGGTTATTCGGCCACGAACGTTACATCTACTTTTCTGTTTTCTTATTTATGAACTAATCAAACTTGAAGTCAGACTTTACCAAAGCTAAGATTTTACAAGGTGCAGCACAGTGGTTAGCACTGTATGACACTTCAAACAGGCTCCAGCCCCCTGGGACCTTAACTGAATAAGTGAAAGAAATCTGATGGATGGATATTAGCTTTAGGGATGGGCTCCAACAAGGCTTATTCAGGCTTTTCACAGCAAGCCCTGCTTCTCTCCTCTGTTATGAAACACCGTTCAGATGGACCAAACACACTGATGAGTTTAAACTCCGATAAAGGAGCTGTCTGCTCTTTTGTTTTTGTTTTTTGTTTTGTTTCTTGATGAAAACCACCTCTGATTGTGAGTTATGTCAGATTATCCTTTGTTATAATCATTTTTCAGAACTGAAGCTAATTATTCAAATGAGGTAAAAACACACTCAAATCATTGTATTACCTTAATCCTGAGCTATAAAGTGCGTCCAAACTTGCAATAGATAATAGAATTTAAATGTTAATGTAAATGTGAATGTGAATGCAGCCCAATCATGACATGGTAATAAAACGCAGGTCCCGACTCATTAGCCAGGCCTGCAGGTGGTAAGAAAGAAGTGAATGACCCTGAAGAGACTGATTAATGATACATGTGATAGGATTTGTGATACATACAGAAATATAGCTCTCTAAACTTTGACAAATCGGTAAGGTGCGAGCCGCTTTCGGCTGCTCGAAGAGTCTTTGTCTGGAATGTTTCAGCCTACTGAATTAAATTGTCACAGATTGATGCTGTTTACAAACTGGGTCACTCCACTTATACACAAACAGGAAATCAACACACTGTCAACATCGACAGAAAGGATTAAAAGAAACACACACACAGACACACACACACACACAGAACTGTCTTTGTGCTGAGTGACTCACCATTAAAAGTTGTGAGGCTGTGCTCTTGATCGGCTTTGAGTACTCATTTGTGTCCTCAGTCCACACACACATGCACAAACATAAACACACACACACCATAGCAGAGAGCTGGGAGAGTAAACTGTGATGTGATTACATCTTTTTCAAAGATTGTCTCTTGCTTCTTTTCAAACTGTGTGTTTTCAGACGTTTTTAATGAGACTGTGATGCAGGGTCAGAGGGGACGATTCAGACAGACGTGCGCCCAGACGAAGGAGTTTCTTTTTTGTCTGAACATCCCGCCCGCTCGCGTGCTCACACGGCCTCCGCCGCAGTCTCTAATGGATGCGTGTGAGCTCTATGTGCCCTTTCTAAACTTAAGAATAGTCACTGAACACTTCCTCCACGGAACAACCCGCCCTCCCCTGAAAAAGACGTGCAACATAAAGTCCCATTTTTTCTGCCAGGTCCCTTTTTCCTTTTTTGTCACCGACTGATCCCACTACACGAAAGTGCCTCAGTTATGAGGTTAGTGATAAAGATCAGTAATCACAACAAACAACAACATTGAAATTGGCTACAATGCTGCATGGGCTATCATTACTTTTTACAACTTGACAGTTACAGCAAGAGGGGAGGGTAGTTAACCCTCTTAAAATGCCTCATCAAGTCATTTCAGCAACCATTACCGATTATCTTCAATATTGCACCTTTTTCCACTTTTCTGGTCATAAAACCAAGAGTCTAAACAATAAATTAATCTCCTTCTCTCCCTGACAGGAGTCTGTGACCTCAATTTGCATACCCAGGCTTCCGAAAAAGCCTCCTTCCCTTTGAGTAATGAGAAACTGCCCGTGATAGAAATATTCATAGTAGGATAAGTGAAAACAAAAAGGCGCAGTGGGTAATGAGTCTTTGTCTCGTTGTCTGGAAATCACTCCGACCGAGCAGAACAGAGGTATAATATTGACCACACGTTGATGGATCTGCTTGTTTTGGTCAAACTTTACAGGTGAAAACTGTCAAACACTGTCACTGCTGATATTTTTCGTGCTCTACTTTGTAAAATTTTTTAATTTTATTATTTTTTTGGAGTATATATATATTTATATATATATGAAAGTCAGCATATCCGACAGTAGCTGTTGAGGTTAACAGGTCAAGTGGCAGGCAGCCACATCTTTTAGCAGCAATTCATCTGTGGACTTTCAGTTATCCGGTTATCATTTAGAAACAACTCGATTCACATGACCCAATCAAATCATGCCACTGTACAGCATATTTTACACACAAATAGAAAGAAATAACGATGCTAATTCACTGCTAGGAAACTATTCATTTGTCCAAACGTCTGCACAAATGAGCTGACTTGGCATTACGGTGGTTAAGCTGATTCAACACCTCAGTTTGTGCACCACTTTTTCTTTTTTTTCACATAGATCATCGCTTCCTGAGACAAATGGAAGTTGAGGTGGTAAGATGAATTGAATGGGATGAATGGCTACAGATAACAGGGCACTATAAGGTCAAAGTGAACCAAATGCATAAATAAACATCTTTCAGCCTGTGATATGTTCTGGCCCGCCCAAATACATAAACATGTGGGGATAAGTATCATACCTACAGGGCCCACTGTGCGCTGCAGTATCACTCGTGTACAACTGTGTCTTTGTATGTGAGAGTCTGCCCCAAGACGGACAGGGAGCTGGCACGGTGTGGCTCGGACTCAGTTCTGCTGCAGGATCAGGTTTTCTAGCTCGTCTGCTGAGCGGAGCAGGAAGGCCGCGGACTCCCGGTACCCCGCGATGAGCTGCCTCACCGCCGTCACCTCTGGAGGGCTGAGCTGAGCCGAAGCGCCGCCTCCGCCACCTCCCTGACCGTGACTGTTGGAGCTGGAGGAGGAGGAGTTTGGGCCGACAGATTTCATACTCAGATCTGTGGGACCTGCGGAGGCAAACGGGCTATTTTAGGGAAGTAAGACGATGCAGGAAATACATTTAAGTGGATCTATGTTCATTTCTAGCCTCATCTTTGTGTTATTATATCATACTAAAGTGGCTTTGTATGATTCACAGTCCAAAGAAATCTGTAATCCCCCAACTGGTCACGACAAATAGCTGCCCCTCCCTGAGCCTTGTTCTGCTGGAGGTTTCTTCTTGTTAAAAGAAAGTTTTTCCTTCCCATTGTCTGATTGTTGGGGTTTTCTCTGAATTACTGCGGGGTCTTTAACTTACAATATAAATCACTGAAAAAATCTGTCTATTCTATTATATAAGCAAAAATTATGCTTTAAACGGGCTAACTACGGAAAGTGGTGAAGCGGCAGTTTAAGTGTGAAGACGTCGAAGTAAAGTACAGTGAGTGCTGGGGGCATCAAGAAACCTGCGATGATTTGAACATGTAAAGAAGCCGTCCTCCCCCAGGTATAACTGTTTAGTCGGAGGGCTGGTTGAAAGTCACATGTAAGAAAGAAGATGAAATCTCAGTTAAGGAGATAAGAATAAAATCGATGAATGAAATGTTGAGGATGTAGCCTGAGAACCGCTGACAGAGGGAAATACTGCAGATTATAGCCTGCGTCATTTGGTGTAAATGCACAAGTTTTGTGTGTATGCTTTTATACCGACACATTATGTCCCAATATATACTTGTAGGTCTAAGGCAGGGGTGTGAAAGATAAGGCTTAGGGGCCAGAATCGACCAGCCAAAGACTCCAATATGGCCCACAGGATGGCTTTGGAAAATGTGAAGAAGGGCATGGATTTTGGACTTTTAACTGTATTTTCATAAGTTTTACAGCTTTTCCTACTGATAAAAACCTCCAGAGTCATTCATACTATATCAAAGTAATGAAGTAATACATGAACATTTAAATGACAGAAAAGTTTCAGCTTTTTCACTATCTACAATAGAAATTTCTATTTTGTGGCTCCACACAATTTAAAAAGAAAAAGAAAAAGCAGAGGGTAAAAAAGTAAGAAAAAAACTTTGTTTTATTATTATTGGAGGACAGTGATTGGGCAATGAGCTTCTTTTTCTGTAATTTTATACATTTATTACTTACACCCTGCCAGATTTCACATTTACTATAAAAGTATTTCTTAATCGTGTAGAAAAACTGAGACATGCTGTTGAAGTAGTACTTCTTTTTCTTATGTCGATAACTGAGGGATTCAATGCATAGTTAAAGTTCTTTACGCTGACAAAAAGGGGACATCGCTGGTCTAAGGGAAGAAGAAGTGACCTTTAGAGTATCATGGTGGAACGATTTCATTGTATTTAACAGAGAAATTAAAAAGAAAATTATGGGAGTATGTTATGTATCATTATTATTAGCTTTTTTAAATGTATCTGAATCCATGAACGTTAACCAGTGACTGGAAGAGGAAGTCTTCATCTGGATATCCTGTGGCTAACTGGAAGCTCCTGGTGAAAGGCACTGTCATCAGAATAGCTCACCAGGTCTCAGATTATATATATGCTAATCTTACCAAGTCACACTGGTTTATTTCAGGCAGGGTGGCGACCATTAAATTAAGTCATAAAGCAGGATTCTGGGCTACTGCTTATTTCACAAAGGACCAAAGTAAAAGTACAAATGTTAGGTAGTTTTGGTAAATCTTAGCAAAGGTGTTGCAGAAGTCCTTTTACCATTGATTACCACTGATTCCATTAATGACAGAATACAAATAGCCATACAAAAATTCTGCCTCATTACCATGCACAAATTCTACAAAATGTGGAATATGTGTTTTTCAGTGTGAATGGACCAGCCATGGAGCATATATAAAAGCCTTTTTTAAATTTGTTTTTGGTTGTACCTGTTTTTGTTTGTTTTTTTGTTTTAAACCAGGCGAGAGAAAGAAGTCAATGAACTCTCATATGGCAGCAACTGGTTGTAAGAAGGCCACGCCCAAAAGACACCAAACTCTATTGTCTATTTTACTGTAAAGTAAACCACAATTTACAAAATGAAGATCATGTTTTATCAAACAAGACTTGGAACTAATGATTGAGACTATAAATTCATTGGGAAAGTGTTTACGAGGGTCATAAATAAAGTGAGAAGTAGGGTCATTTTTCCCAAAGGCCTCTATACAATGTGGCTTCCTTTTGCTAACCAGAGGTGATGCCCCCTGCTGGCCATAACAAAGAATATATGTATTTTTGCACTAGCTTTTATATCTAGTTCATTAAATACAGTCTTTTAAATACAGTAGCTGTGGGTTTCCTTTCGACCCTTTCTTTTACAAGTTATTGAGCCAGATTATTTCACTGATACAATCCAATGAAAGCGACTCACCGTTGGTCTGCGCAGCATCAGAGTTCTGCTGGGTGCTGCCGACCGTCCCATATCCCCGCAGGTTATAGTTGAGGCCTCCGTTGGTGTAGAGCTGGTCTTGGGCAAAAGCTGCACTGGAAATGGAAAATCCTGAAGGAGCCACGGGGGCTGGGTCCCTCAAGATGGGTTTGTCAATAGAGGCTGGCTCATCCTACAAGAAATTAAATATTTTCCGTTTAGGCAGAACATTGGATTTTGTGTTGTGCAGTCTGCTGTTAATGACGCATGGCCAGCCGAGCACATTCCCAAATCCCTGCTGGGCAGATTCACAAACACCAACTGCCAAGACATTTACCGTCGCTTGGTAGACATCGAGCCGCATCCTCTTGGCAGCATTTCGGGTTTCGCTCTCGCAGGCGGCAGCGAGGATGTTCTCGGCCATGGCAGAGGTGAGGTGGGGAGGCGTTGGTCGTATCTGGCAGTAGGGCGAGTGAGAGGTTTTCATTATGAATGTGAATAGTTATGAGTTGAGCAGAAAACACTTAATCTGGGGGCACTTTCTACCTCAAAACCGCCTTTTTTCATGCGGCGACAGGATTTGAGGTAGGTACGGATGCGCTTGCGGGAGCGCTCCTGGAATTCTGGGAACTGGCGGCTACAGGACTCAATAATGGCCTGGATCTTCTCCTTGGGCTGTTTGGAGATGGGCACCATGCGGTCCAGGTTCTCATCCACGAACAGACGCACAAACATCTGACAGAGAGAGAGAGAAGGGGGAGGGGAGAGAAGGGATGTAGAGCAGAAAAAATCGTGGGGGTGCAGGGTAGCGAGAGAGAGAGGGGTGTGAGAGTCAAACAAAAGAGGAAAG